>JZKD02S0031490.1:4730-33236 GCA_000966675.3 Picea glauca
ACATGCTCTGACACATCATTGACTTCCAATATCATTGTCATCCTTTCTTTCCAAGTGGGGTAATTTTGAGCCCCTTGTAACCTGTCCTCCACCCTCAAACTCATGGCCATTTTCTGAAAGTGTTATGTTCAAACCCTCACGGTTCAAACCCTACCTATGCTTTTCTTTTTATGCTGAAACCCTAGCACAGAAACCCTAGGCGCAAGGGAAGATGACAGCTGCCTTAGATCTGTGCTTAGATCTGTATGATTTACTTCAAATCTGATAAGATGTTGTCTCATTTTGTTGTCATGCTCTGATACCATGTGAAATTTCTAAAACCTAGTTCACTTTTCAAGTAAATAACTGATTTTTCTAGGTTTTCTCTTCACAGAAATAATATGCACAGCAGAAATAATAACCAGGAATTAAAACAGTAAAGAATAACAACAATCCCAATCACTTGTACACACTTGTTTTTGGACAATCGTCCCCGGAAAAACCCAAGATGGGAAAACCAGTGCAGCAGATTTGTGTATTTTTATTAATATGCAGAAAAATATAGAGATCTCTTACAATGGCAAATCGGCCTCAGCCAATAGCTAATCAATCTCAGCAAACCCTCCTCAACAGAATCATACGGCTTCCCTAAAACCCTTCAGTCAGCCTCCCAGAATGAAACCGAAGCAGAAATGGTGAGCCTCTGCATATTCGTACGGCCCTCCTACGTCACTTCTGCGTCACTCTAACTCGGCCCCGTCAGATCTGAAGAATGCCTCTGCGATTTGGTGAAGAAATGAGTAGATTCACCTATCAATGTCTCCTCTGTCCCCCTGCAAAAACTCTCCCAGCAAACCTGCAATTCAATTCTCAAAACTTAGTTCCTCATGGAAAGAAACATGAAATCAATTATGGTACTAGGCTTTCCATCTGTCCATACATCTGACATGACGGTACATCCTTTCATTCTTTATACTCTCTCAACTCATCATTTATGTTTCTGGCGTCATTCTGTAAAAGTGACCCCCTCGGCAAATGAAAATTAGGACCTTTGAAGCCCTTAACACATCCAGCTATGGCATCTAACATATGTTGATAATAAAGGGAGTGAGCAGCATTGAAAAATATATTTGCCTCATACCACCATGTAGCCATGCATTCGAAAGTTGCTTCCTTGTGTTGCTTCTTCCAGTGGCTATTAATGGTGGACAGAGTTCTGAGGGTGGTGCTACAAAAGAGCCAGTAATTTTCTCTCTTTGATGCAGTTGTCATCAACATAAATTGGAGCAATATATCAAATGAGATCCCTAACAGAAGGGTAAGTGGAGCAGGCTTCAAAGCTAGGGTTTCTACCTCCACTTGCATTAACAAGAATCTCTCCCCTTCTCCCTATCTCATCATAATCTCTTTTGCTTAGCCTTTTCTGCTTAAACGTCATCAATAGAGGCTTGCATTTGTTGTCTAACAACATCATCAACCTCAAGGTATAGTTTAACTTACCCACAAACAACAGCTAAGTGTCACTTCAGTTTGTTACCCCACTCTAAGTTCCATCTTACAATGTTTGCATAACTTTTTCCTACCAAACTCCTCACAATGGCTCCATGCAGGGTCTGTTTTATTCTCTACAGCTGTGATAATGTCTCAAACAGTGGAAACGAACTTGCAAATGAAAAACCTATCCTTATTTATTTGCTAAAACAGAAATCAACAATTTAATGAGAAAAACAATGAGGATTTGAAATTTTCTTAGCATACCTTCGAATGGGCACAAATTACAACAATGGTCACAAGTCTCTTCCAAGCTTGTAAATGATATACCCACTGCTAATGCAGATGTCAAATCCACCGAAAGCAGCCCAGTGCGAAGTCAGCACCAAGCTCTCTCTGAATCAACTCTCTCCATTGCATCTCTGCAATCTCCAAATGCTCACAAATGACCAATGAGAAGAGTGTGAAGCAAATCAAGGGGTGGCATTATTATAACTTTGGATTAGGGTTTGGAGAGGGGAATACATTTTTTGGGATTTTTGGGTTTTTTGGGTACATTAGTGCCATTAGTTGGACATGTTCAGGTCAGACGTGATTGGTTCAGAAATTCAAAAACTGGTTTGGTTCCGTTTCAGGGGCCAGTTCTGCAGTTTTTTTTTATCGGTCTGTCCTGATAACATTGGTCAAATATAGCAGAAGAGAGACGTTGACTTTAAGTTATCTCCATCATGCAGGATAGTCCTGTGCTTAGTTTGGGGTTCTACTTTTGTTGTTATTCTCTTGGATGGGCACTGCTATGAGAGGTAGACTTCCAGATTTGCATCTGTCCACACGACATAATTTTTAGCTTAGTTTGTGTGCTATTTTCAGCAAAAGGAGGGCACCCAAATCAGCACTCCTATTCAAGATCTTGTTTGTTCCACAAACAGCAGGAAGGAGGGCAGTCCATAGGAGTATATTTTTGGTACATATCCTAAGAAAGAACCTTATCCCATGCATCACTTTTTAAGGCCTTTCACAAGATCCAAAAAGACAAAAACAGAGGTTAAAGATAGCATGAAAGTGCTCCATATTTGGTCTAGGGTAACACTGCATATTAGAGATCAAGTTCAGCCTTTAAGGAGTACAAGTCTATTTTACCTGCAATGTTATTCTAAGCTTCATGATTCTTCCTTCAGTTCAAATTTGGCATGAGATATCTTTGGCAAGCAAGCAGACTTATCATCTTGAGAAAAGCAAATCTTATTTAGCACATCCAATTTAGCAGAGTATCTCAGATTGGAGCTAAACCTTAGTTATAAAGGAGCAGATACAGAAGAGAGACCTCCATGCCACTCAAAGTCCTTCATTCTTCTTCAGCATCTTCTCTTTCATCCTCTGGTCTTAACGTCTGAGTCTGAAAGCTACAGTTGATGTCTTTGTAGATCAACAAGGTCTTGAGCAATGATTGTTGCTCTAGGTTCCCTTTAGTTCCTTGGGATAAGCTTAGTTTTGATTTGTATCAAATTATATGTAATCTCCAAATTGATCTAAGAGCATCCTCCAGTTGATGTTTTAGTAGCATCGGAGAGGTACTTCCATGTGGGTTTGTGTCAACACGTGGGAGTCGTCATTATTACCTCTCAGAACCTTAGGAGATTCACTTAATTATGTAATTAATAAAGTGAATGTACTTTTGAAATAAAGTGAATTTAATTTAATTAAATGCCTAAGTATTTGGCATTAGTAATTAAATTAAGTCCTAGCCGTTAGATCTAAAGTGGAGGTGATATTAGATCTCAGACATTGATCACTTTAGGAGATCTAGGGTTTTGGACTTAGGGTAAACTAAAGGTTATAAAAGGCAGCCTAAGTGTAAAACACTAACTGAAAGGATATACACATTATTTAAGGAACATAATAGTTGCTCAAAACGAAACAGAAATGAGAGAGGTAATAAACATTTTATTTGTCTCCGTAGAAATATTACAAAAGAACAATAACAGATTTCTTACAGCCCTGTCAATACAAAGGAAGCCCATACACCCGTAGCTCGTACGGACTGGTACGGATCGGGTTTTCCTTTCTCCACCCGATATATCTCTTTCCTGCCCTTTGTCTACAGTTCTGGAGTGACACTAAGTGTCTAGGACCCTGCTCGGTCTGGTTTCCTATGCTAAAACATATGCAAAGGCAGCCTCTATTCTCTTGTGCCAGATGCGGGTTGCCCAGGGCCGCACTGGCTACTCTGCTCACTCTGCTGTGTGTGCCCCCGTGCGCCTCCTCTCATGTCGAAATGACTAGAACACTAGGTGACTTGCCCTTTTTCCTTTTCCCTTAGCTTAGGGTTTGTGTGTGGGCCCTCAATTTCGTGGAATATCCCAGCCATTGGATCTTTTACAAGATCAATGGCTGGGACTTATTCTTTCATTGACCCAACTTAAAGTCTCACTTTTATCTTTCCTCACTAATTTTCTTTACAAGTGAGAGGATGACACACAACAGATACACACAGAGTGAGAGAGTGAGCTCTCAATGATTGGGTGGAGAAGGAAATTCATCCAAGTGTGCAGGGCAGGGGCCAAGGATAGGAGCAAAGGGGCAACAAGGGAAATAGCAGTCAACCAGCAAGATCGAAGGACTGCTATTGAGGTTTGTAGAGCTTGGCTATCTGTTGTTTTTGTATTCCTTAGGTGGGCCATTTTTCCAAGACAGGAGCCCAGAATAATAATAATAAATCTCACAGATCTGGTTTTCCCTTTGGGGTTTTTCCAGGGGTAATTTACCCAGAAATTTCTTGTGCAATGTGTTTGGTTTTCAGTTTTATGCTTCCGCTGATTTATTTGGTTAAGTAACCTAGCTGTGCATCTATTCAATAAAGCGGTTTTGTTCRGAATTATTTGYCGGTGCTGGGTTTACAGAAATTAACACCTCCCTCACTCTTGTACATAGATATCTTTGAGGTGCCTATGTGGTTTGTRGGTCCCCTTGCTTGTGATTGCTGTTTWTGTGATGCCTTTTAAAATGCAATCCTATTTAACTCACAGTTGCATATCCCTTGTTAAATGGTTTACAAAGTTAACATGCCAATTTGTCTTGCAACTAGTTTTATTCATATGTGAAKTTGGCAATGAACAAACAAAATTCCAACACAAAACAGCAGCTGAGTAAAAACAACAAGAATTGATCAGAAATAGGTGTTCATGAGATACACACGATAGTCCGCAAGAAGAAAAAGAGCATCAAAACTGTGGAGAAAAAAGCAGAGCACATGTGCAGGGGCTGAAAGCCTGGAAATACATGTTCGGATAAACACTCAATAAAACCCCAAATGGTGCCAATAGAGTCGTGGTTCAGCAGAAAAGAGAGTCGTGGTTCAGCAGAAAAGATGGTAGCGTGTGAGGGCACCCACTAAGGTTCAAATCCCCGGAGGGCACAATAAAGCAGATGCAAGTCCCAGGTGATTTTGATGGAAGAGTACCGAGTTATTGCAGCAGCATTGTGAAACGAAACTCGGGACCAACTATTTGTGGATTTGGGTCCTTCACCAAAATGCCAGGCCAGGGCATTCGGCAAGGTACCCAACTCATCGTTGGTAGAAATTCAATCCATAAAACTGTGTGTGGAGTTGTAGCAATGCACAGGCACCACGGGGGATTAAAGTTTGCCATTCAAGAGCTGTGCCATTTGTGGTGCCTGATGTATCGGGTTCAATTGTCATGCTTCTGGAGTCTAGAGGAAGCACTTATTTATTTAGGGAAAAAAAAGCATTTGGTTCTCTAGATTTGAAAAATATTGCCAATAACATTACAACTGCTACCATCACACACCGTGCAGAAATTGTAGATTTAACTTATATTAATTCAAATTAAGTTAAAGTTGGGATAACATACATGTTTGCAAGGGATTCCTAACTTCTTGAGCGTCATGGTCCTCGTCTCTAGCAGCTTTTGCAGATCTCCCACCTCGTTTGCGAGCTTTTCACTATGCGCCTCCACTCCGTTGCCGACGGCCTTTAAGAAATCCGGTAGACCCACTTCCTCTGTTTCCACATTCAACTATCAGAACTTCCATTGCTGAAAAAACAAATGTGCAGTAAACCGAGTGCAATGTTAATATTTGTTCAGAGAAGTTAGAACGAGTGATTATACTTAGGTATCGAGGCTGTCTCGAGATGCTTCGACATATGGTGTTGCAGAGGGGAGAATAAGGGTTTAGAGAATGTGAAGAAAGGATATCTGTACAAATTCTTTTGGAGAGTGAGGCCAACGCCATGGTTGAGACTGAATGCCTTCCACTAGTAAAGAAAACCAAACCGAAACATTCTGTGAATGGCACTTCCTTGCGTTTTCTACCTTTCGTATGGTATTATTTTTTTCACTAGTGGAGAAAAACTATTCATATGAAACTTGCATTTATTTGAAGTTTTTTATTTGTGGGAAGTGGGTTTTATTTAGCCAGGTCTAATGTAAACTTTGGTGATTTTGGTTGAATAGAGAGGTATATTTATCTTAAAAACAACTCATCATATACTTCCTATTTAGTAATGGGTACTTTCAGTATTTTTAGGAATAGATATGAGTAATTATAGTTGTTTAGGTAAATACATGCTTGCCTAGCTTATAAGACTTATTTGTAATATTATATTATAATATTTCACATTGAATAAGTATTAATGGTGGATGTTCATGTAATGTAATTTTGTAGTCACCTTTTTAGGTTGGCACATTTGTTTAGTGTTGAATGGTTTGACCATATGTTCATATTTGTATTATTAACACTAAGGAGAGGTAATGTGTGTTTGTCTCTGGGATGTATGATTAATCGGTGTAGTGTTAGCACACTTACTTATATTGAGAGGGGGTGAATCAGTATAAGATTATTTTTTATTTTCTTACAATATTTATCAATATGTTATTTTACTAGTTGTAGTAGTTAATGTTAAATATACAACCATGCAATCCATAATACACAACGATTTAACGTGAACTCAAATGGGAGAAAACCTCAAAACAATTCTTTTATAAAATCATGTAGGCACCAACCTACTACTACAATGTTTGCAAGCACCAATCCTCTTAGTTGAGCACCAACTCGGCACTGCCTGTAGGCAGCAACCTACAACTGCAATATTTGCATGCACCAACCTTAGGAGAAACCAATCCCCTTAGTTGAGCACCAACTCAACATTGTCTGTAGGCACCAACCTATAGCTGCAATATTTGCAGGCACTAACCTGCAGGGGACACTGATCTCCTCAAGTTGCCAATAATATCATATTATCTCTTTCCTTCAAGTTTCCACCTCTACAAATATTCTTCTTTGTCTCTTTTATCACAACACTCTCCACTAGTTCACATTCTGCATGAATTCGGAAATTCCTTAGATCTTGCACCTCTGAGCCATCCTTAGACGATTACATTATCTTCTCTTCGATTCTCTGGCATCCTCGGACCTCGGAACCTCAAAGTTTATCTTCCACATTTTGTATGCCCACTTCCATAATTCGATGCTCTCTTGTTCTCTCTCCACTCTCGATTCTACAATCTCATAACTCCTTTCACCACTTACTCACTTGTCTTCACATACTCGCACTGCCACAACAAAACAGATTTGGGCATTGTTATTTATACGCTTTGTGCTTCCATGGATTTGTCCACATGTAAAATATGTCCATGGAGTCGGCTCCAGATCTCCTCGAAACTAGGTTGTGACACTCCTTAGAAACTGGCACAAACCCCCTTTGGTTTCATGTATGATCTGCTCACAAACCATAGTGCAGACTTCAACACTCAACAGTCATTCGATCAGTCCTCGATCTAATCTCGATCGTCGACTTGCTCACTTCTCTCTAAAACACACAATATGTCCTCAACGCTTAGCGACCGTCTGATCACTCCTTGACTATATCTCAGTTGTTGATTTGTTCTCCTTGTTATCGGGTCTACCAGACCACCGAACTATCGGGCCATCGGGCCCTTAAAACTCACACACAAAACCGCTTAAACCTTGATTGCATAGTAGTCGTCCGATCTGGTTTTGGATTAGATCTCGACCATTGATCCAATTCCTGCAGACATCGGGACCATCAAACCTATCGGGCCCCCAAGATATTGGACCCCGGGACCTTTAACACTACACTACTCAATCTCCCAATAATCGATATTGGAACTGTTATCCCCAACTCCTAGGGATAACTAAGGAGATGATGTCTCGAGGCCCTCGAGTTGTAGACATGGAGTACCAAGAGACAACATGACCAACAATGTCCACTTGCACAAGCAAAGACCCACCTCACCACCGCAGCTCCAAGTTCATCACGACGGTATCCACCACATCAGATAGCTTATGGAAGACATTGGGTCTTGCTCCATGAGGTACAAGTCGAGTATTATGGTGAGTGTCATTTCAATATTTGAGGCATTTGAGTTTATTGCATTTCAAACTGCTTTTGATTATGTAACGTCTACTTGGACACTATGCTCTTTGCCTTCTTTCACTTTGGTGGTTGACATTGTGCCCTAGTAAGTGGGTCACCCTTGGGGATAGGTTTGTTATTGGGAGGCCCTCTTGATGAGTCATTGTGCCATTCCCGACCATACTTGTCACTTTCCACACTTCATCCCCTCATCTCCCTACCTTTTGATACTTTCGGGTGTACTAACCCAAGAAGGGGTTGTCCCTCGTTTCATGGGAAGAAGGGGATGAAGGCCCAGAGGCTTGTAGCTGGAAAAAGATAAAATTCAATCATGAACCTTCTAGATGCTCACCCAGAGATCCCGAGGACAATGAAATTTCTCTCGTAAGAAACTGATGGGACCCGTGAAAAATAACTAATACAAATGCCAACTAAGGTGGAGCATGTGTGGGCACTGTTTTTCATGCTTAGGTAGAAGCCCCACACATGTTTTCAACTAGGGGAAGCATGATGTGACCTGGGTAGAGTCAAGGTGGGCATTTTTTTTCATGCTTAGGTAGAAGCCCCACATTGGCTTCAACCTGGAAACATCTTAAAATCTAATAAAAGGAAATAAATGGGCTTGGAAAAAGGTTGCATTGAAAACGAAGGTGCAACACACCCTCTACAAAAGCACCCATAAATGAGACACTACAATCCCTTGTATGTCATGAAACCCATGCCCAAGAGTCTTGCCCCCGTCCATGTCACTTCATCCACGTGACTTAGAGAAAGGCCTGCCTAGGAAACACTCCTAAACTTGAGGTACGACTCACCCAATAGGTCGCTTTGTCAACCCTCCCATACCTAAACTAGACAAATTGTATAGGGTCTTTGAGCACTTGTTTATTTTTATGAGGTAGTTTGGATGTACATGCTTAGATGGCTCTTTTATTGATTTGATTTNTTGGCAATGAACAAACAAAATTCCAACACAAAACAGCAGCTGAGTAAAAACAACAAGAATTGATCAGAAATAGGTGTTCATGAGATACACACGATAGTCCGCAAGAAGAAAAAGAGCATCAAAACTGTGGAGAAAAAAGCAGAGCACATGTGCAGGGGCTGAAAGCCTGGAAATACATGTTCGGATAAACACTCAATAAAACCCCAAATGGTGCCAATAGAGTCGTGGTTCAGCAGAAAAGAGAGTCGTGGTTCAGCAGAAAAGATGGTAGCGTGTGAGGGCACCCACTAAGGTTCAAATCCCCGGAGGGCACAATAAAGCAGATGCAAGTCCCAGGTGATTTTGATGGAAGAGTACCGAGTTATTGCAGCAGCATTGTGAAACGAAACTCGGGACCAACTATTTGTGGATTTGGGTCCTTCACCAAAATGCCAGGCCAGGGCATTCGGCAAGGTACCCAACTCATCGTTGGTAGAAATTCAATCCATAAAACTGTGTGTGGAGTTGTAGCAATGCACAGGCACCACGGGGGATTAAAGTTTGCCATTCAAGAGCTGTGCCATTTGTGGTGCCTGATGTATCGGGTTCAATTGTCATGCTTCTGGAGTCTAGAGGAAGCACTTATTTATTTAGGGAAAAAAAAGCATTTGGTTCTCTAGATTTGAAAAATATTGCCAATAACATTACAACTGCTACCATCACACACCGTGCAGAAATTGTAGATTTAACTTATATTAATTCAAATTAAGTTAAAGTTGGGATAACATACATGTTTGCAAGGGATTCCTAACTTCTTGAGCGTCATGGTCCTCGTCTCTAGCAGCTTTTGCAGATCTCCCACCTCGTTTGCGAGCTTTTCACTATGCGCCTCCACTCCGTTGCCGACGGCCTTTAAGAAATCCGGTAGACCCACTTCCTCTGTTTCCACATTCAACTATCAGAACTTCCATTGCTGAAAAAACAAATGTGCAGTAAACCGAGTGCAATGTTAATATTTGTTCAGAGAAGTTAGAACGAGTGATTATACTTAGGTATCGAGGCTGTCTCGAGATGCTTCGACATATGGTGTTGCAGAGGGGAGAATAAGGGTTTAGAGAATGTGAAGAAAGGATATCTGTACAAATTCTTTTGGAGAGTGAGGCCAACGCCATGGTTGAGACTGAATGCCTTCCACTAGTAAAGAAAACCAAACCGAAACATTCTGTGAATGGCACTTCCTTGCGTTTTCTACCTTTCGTATGGTATTATTTTTTTCACTAGTGGAGAAAAACTATTCATATGAAACTTGCATTTATTTGAAGTTTTTTATTTGTGGGAAGTGGGTTTTATTTAGCCAGGTCTAATGTAAACTTTGGTGATTTTGGTTGAATAGAGAGGTATATTTATCTTAAAAACAACTCATCATATACTTCCTATTTAGTAATGGGTACTTTCAGTATTTTTAGGAATAGATATGAGTAATTATAGTTGTTTAGGTAAATACATGCTTGCCTAGCTTATAAGACTTATTTGTAATATTATATTATAATATTTCACATTGAATAAGTATTAATGGTGGATGTTCATGTAATGTAATTTTGTAGTCACCTTTTTAGGTTGGCACATTTGTTTAGTGTTGAATGGTTTGACCATATGTTCATATTTGTATTATTAACACTAAGGAGAGGTAATGTGTGTTTGTCTCTGGGATGTATGATTAATCGGTGTAGTGTTAGCACACTTACTTATATTGAGAGGGGGTGAATCAGTATAAGATTATTTTTTATTTTCTTACAATATTTATCAATATGTTATTTTACTAGTTGTAGTAGTTAATGTTAAATATACAACCATGCAATCCATAATACACAACGATTTAACGTGAACTCAAATGGGAGAAAACCTCAAAACAATTCTTTTATAAAATCATGTAGGCACCAACCTACTACTACAATGTTTGCAAGCACCAATCCTCTTAGTTGAGCACCAACTCGGCACTGCCTGTAGGCAGCAACCTACAACTGCAATATTTGCATGCACCAACCTTAGGAGAAACCAATCCCCTTAGTTGAGCACCAACTCAACATTGTCTGTAGGCACCAACCTATAGCTGCAATATTTGCAGGCACTAACCTGCAGGGGACACTGATCTCCTCAAGTTGCCAATAATATCATATTATCTCTTTCCTTCAAGTTTCCACCTCTACAAATATTCTTCTTTGTCTCTTTTATCACAACACTCTCCACTAGTTCACATTCTGCATGAATTCGGAAATTCCTTAGATCTTGCACCTCTGAGCCATCCTTAGACGATTACATTATCTTCTCTTCGATTCTCTGGCATCCTCGGACCTCGGAACCTCAAAGTTTATCTTCCACATTTTGTATGCCCACTTCCATAATTCGATGCTCTCTTGTTCTCTCTCCACTCTCGATTCTACAATCTCATAACTCCTTTCACCACTTACTCACTTGTCTTCACATACTCGCACTGCCACAACAAAACAGATTTGGGCATTGTTATTTATACGCTTTGTGCTTCCATGGATTTGTCCACATGTAAAATATGTCCATGGAGTCGGCTCCAGATCTCCTCGAAACTAGGTTGTGACACTCCTTAGAAACTGGCACAAACCCCCTTTGGTTTCATGTATGATCTGCTCACAAACCATAGTGCAGACTTCAACACTCAACAGTCATTCGATCAGTCCTCGATCTAATCTCGATCGTCGACTTGCTCACTTCTCTCTAAAACACACAATATGTCCTCAACGCTTAGCGACCGTCTGATCACTCCTTGACTATATCTCAGTTGTTGATTTGTTCTCCTTGTTATCGGGTCTACCAGACCACCGAACTATCGGGCCATCGAGCCCTTAAAACTCACACACAAAACCGCTTAAACCTTGATTGCATAGTAGTCGTCCGATCTGGTTTTGGATTAGATCTCAACCATTGATCCAATTCCTGCAGACATCGGGACCACCAAACCTATCGAGCCCCCAAAATATTGGACCCCCGGACCTTTAACACTACACTACTCAATCTCCCAATAATCGATATTGGAACTGTTATCCCCAACTCCTAGGGATAACTAAGGAGATGATGTCTCGAGGCCCTCGGGTTGTAGACATGGAGTACCAAGAGACAACATGACCAACAATGTCCACTTGCACAAGCAGAGACCCACCTCACCACCGCAGCTCCAAGTTCATCACGACGGTATCCACCACATCAGATAACTTATGGAAGACATTGGGTCTTGCTCCATGAGGTACAAGTCGGGTATTATGGTGAGTGTCATTTCAATATTTGAGGCATTTGAGTTTGTTGCATTTCAAACTGCTTTTGATTATGTAACGTCTGCTTGGACACTATGCTCTTTGCCTTGTTTCATTTTGGTGGTTGACATTGTGCCCTAGTAAGTGGGTCACCCTTGGGGATAGGTTTGTTATTGGGAGGCCCTCTTGATGAGTCATTGTGCCATTCCCGGCCATACTTGTCACTTTCCACACTTCATCCCCTCATATCCCTACCTTTTGATACTTTCGGGTGTACTAACCCAAGAAGGGGTTGTCCCTCATTTCATGGGAAGAAGGGGATGAAGGCCCAGAGGCTTGTAGCTGGAAAAAGATAGAATTCAATCATGAACCTTCTAGATGCTCACCCAGAGATCCTGAGGACAATGAAATTTCTCTCGTAAGAAACTGATGGGACCCGTGAAAAATAACTAATACAAATGCCAACTAAGGTGGAGCATGTGTGGGCACTGTTTTTCATGCTTAGGTAGAAGCCCCACACATGTTTTCAACTAGGGGAAGCATGATGTGACCTGGGTAGAGTCAAGGTGGGCATTTTTTTTCATGCTTAGGTAGAAGCCCCACATTGGCTTCAACCTGGAAACATCTTAAAATCTAATAAAAGGAAATAAATGGGCTTGGAAAAAGGTTGCATTGAAAACGAAGGTGCAACACACCCTCTACAAAAGCACCCATAAATGAGACACTACAATCCCTTGTATGTCATGAAACCCATGCCCAAGAGTCTTGCCCCCGTCCATGTCACTTCATCCACGTGACTTAGAGAAAGGCCTGCCTAGGAAACACTCCTAAACTTGAGGTACGACTCACCCAATAGGTCGCTTTGTCAACCCTCCCATACCTAAACTAGACAAATTGTATAGGGTCTTTGAGCACTTGTTTATTTTTATGAGGTAGTTTGGATGTACATGCTTAGATGGCTCTTTTATTGATTTGATTTGCTCATCATGATGCATTTGACTTAAGATCCTTGGAGGGCATATTCATTGTCTTTGCAGGACCTAGTTGGTGGACAGTTTTGGAAGAATAAGCCTAGCTTGGGCTTCCTTGGGGCTTGAAGCCCATAGGTTGGATACCAGGGCCCACACACTGAATGATGACGACATGCCTTTGGAGGCCTAAGAAACACCATGGAGGATCTCACCTAGTCCCTACAAGCCAAACGACTTGCCTTTGGAGGCCAAAACGTCTCATTTAAGGGTTTTACGTCACCCTAGGGCTAGGGTCTTGGTGTTGAAGGGAAATTGGCACGTTTTGATGGAAAAGACTTGGATTGAAGGAAGAAACCCTAGTGCATGAAGGAGGCCCTAGAGGGCCCAATGATTACCCTTTTCTCCTTCAACGACTTACTAAAAGTGCCAAGACGTCACCCTCTATAGGGATGACGTCACTTTAGGGTTTCTATTGTGCAATTTTAAAAGGTTAATTGAATTTTATATTGTCAAGGGGAAAAGTAAGGGTTGGTGTCCCCTTACTTTCCGATTTACCCTTTGAATGTGGACAAACTATGTTTTAGAGTATTTATATAAATAAAGATCATCTCTATTTCATTTTATGATAACTCTCCCTCTTGTGAGAGGATACTTTGATGAATTTGTGCCCCTCTTGGGCAAATTCTCTCTCTCTCTCTCGATATGGTTTCTATCTTGTCTAATGAAGTGAAGTGGTGCACTACTCTTGGAGGCTCTTTCTCTTTGCTTTGGTGATGAAAATTGCTTGGTAACTAGGGTTTTGTCTTGGCATTTCTTGGAATTGGTAAGTAAAATCTACACTTTGTTAGGTTTATTTCATGTTCCATGCTTGTTATTGGCTAGATCCTTGGAGGAGTATAAGGATTTACAACCTCCACCAATTTTTATCATTATAGTTTGTTGAAAAGACCATTGCAAAGGTTGTTAGGAGGAGTAAAAGGGTTTACACCCTCCTAGACTTTACCTTGTTAGGGTTGCTATCTCAAGGGAGTAAAAGGGCTTACACCCCTTGAGATTTAGTAGTCCTAACCTAATATAAGAAGACTCCACAACCCATTTGGCAATGCACTAATATTTTATTGCATTGGAGAAATAAATTGTTTACATTGGTAAACGTGATTTTGAGAGATATTGGATTTGTTCAAGTTGGATTATTTTCTATATGTTATAAGCATTCTTGTGCCCTAAGGGCGTCCTCTTTTATCCAAGCAATTTATTGTTGTAACTAAATTAAATCTACAACCATTAGGGTTGCAACAAATCATTCTCTTTTTTATTCATAACTCACATTTCAACTATCATAATTTGCTAGCAAGCAACCACACTACTCTATTAATATCAATGCACTTTTTGGGTGGTTTGAAATATCCCTGATCAAGTTGATCTGGATATCTACTGTTGAACTAGTGTTTTAAATCTTAGATCTGATAATCTGGGGGTTTCTGGATGTGTTTGAGTTAATTGTTTAACATTTTTGGTGATTTTCACATGTGTGTGTCATACAATTAATGTTTAAGCCGTATATACTATGCATGTGAAATAAGGGACAAACACCATCTCAGTAGTATGTATTATGGGAAAAAGCAAGAAATACAATGATATGTTGAAAGCAGAGAAATAATCTTCAGCTATATCTCATGGATCGTCACTTGAATATAAAGAAACTAATACAAAATACTCGTGAACAGAAGATGTGGATAGATCGACAAAATGCAGTTCCGGAGACTCATGACAACTTCTACAAATACTGGAAAACTCGCCCTTGTGGCTATACTCAACAGATTCGCCTGGAAATTGTCCCAAATTGAGCGCCCTAGTACCTAGGATCCTCCTAGCAACTGTCGGACTAAAGATCTGGCCTCTGAAGCTCTGGATGTCATCCCCTAGGGGGTTGCGCACCTCCTAGGCTCTATGAGTGCGCCCTAGTGATTCCATCAATGGAATCCAATTATATTGGTCTCGAAATGTGCACCTTCGCCTCCTCTGTAATGGGTCGAAAGGGTTTCCTCTTATCTGATTCAGAAAGACTCCTGGAACCCCAAACGTCCCTCCTCAAGAGTTCTGCACTATTTGGTTGTCTGATGTACCATGGTAGATTTCACCGTCAGAATCTGATGATTGGTGGCTCAAAAGAAGCGCCTTGTTGATCCTCAACCGGGTCGAAATGAATCTGCAAGTTAAACCCTAGTCTCGTGCAACTACACAAAACCCTCTCTAACCCTTGTGCCCTCACTGGCTGAGTTGCACAATCACTGCAATAGATCTGAATACTCCTGAACTAACACGGTGAAATACCTGGATGGTATCTCTGATAGGATATGGTGTGTCTTCCAACACTGAAATAGATATGTGTGGTGGTTTCCTCCAGAAATCCACAAAACAACAAAGAGGTTGATTTCCTCCTCTGGAAACTGTCTCAACATCAAATCATAACATAATGAGGAATTAGGTCGAATTCCTCCCTTTATACCTTTATCGATATAATTCTCTGTCGACATCACTTAAGCTAGGCGTTTTTCCTCCTAAGGTGAGTGATTAATTAATTAAGTCTCCCACTCAACACCTTTTTCTTCTATTTCTCCATTGACTTAAGCTTAAGTGACTTTTCCTATGCTTTTTGGATTAATTCATCGTTTAGCCACTTATTCACCCTTATTTCTCCTTTTGTTCCCTATTAGTGTCTGACTATAGTCTACGGGAACGAATAGACTACTAAGTCACTCCCTGTTGGCCTACTCTTGGGAACAGGACATCACAGTCCTCCCTTCCCAAGATTGCTTGTCCTCAAGCAACATCAATCTCAGGTGTTGTAATATATGCTCTCACTCCCAAGTGGCATCCTCCACTGGAAGTCCCCTCCATCTAATCAAGCACTCCTTGATTACCTTGATCCTCGATATGCGCTCTCTCTGCTCAAGCACCTCCTCCAGCACTAGCTCCAACTGACCCTCCTCATCCAAGGGTGTCAACTCCTTTGAAATGCTAACTTGTTGTCCCACTACCTTTTTAAGGCAAGAAACGTGAAAGATGTTGTGAATATTGCTACCCTCTAGTAGCTCTAACTCATATGCCACCTTGCCTACCCTCCTGATGACTATGTATGGTCCATAAAATCTAGGCTTCAACTTCTCTGCCCCGCTCCTCTTCAAGGAGGATTGTCTGTATGGTTGTAACCACAGAAAAACAAAGTCCCCTACCTCGAAATTGCACTCTATCCTTTGTCTTTCTTCATAGATCTTCTGCTAGTCTTGAGTTGCCTATAAGTTCTACTTCACTGCCCGTAGGATCCTATGACTCTCCTCAACCTAGTCTTTAGCCTCTGGGACCCTGCTATCCCCAAACACAGTCTCCACAAAAGAGGGTGCATCATATCCATACAATGCTCTAAATGGTGACATCATGATATACATATGGTAAGTTGTGTTGTAACAATACTCACCCATGTGCATTATTGCCCCCCCCCACATTATTTCTCAGATACCCCTCCACCCATTTGTTGACAATCTTTGTTTGTCCATATGTCTGTGGTTGGTAACTGGTACTCGTGGCTAGCTCTATGCCCACCAACTGAAAGAGCTCCTGCTAAAATGCCTTGATGAAGCGCCCATCTCTATCATTGATTATCTGCCTCGGTAAACCGTGCAACCGGAAAACCTCTCTGAAAATTTTCTCCGCTACCTGTACGACCTTATAGTCTATGGGTATGGCAAAGAAGTGTGCAAATTTGGTTAGCTTGTCGACCACCACAAATATATAGTCCCTGCCCTGCAATCGAGGAAGTCCTGTAATGAAATCCATATAAATGCTCTCCCATTTCTGTTATGGAATGGGTAGAGGTTGAAGTAACACTGCGGGGTGTGTCTGCTTGAACTTATTCTGCTAACAAGTCGTGCACTCTCAGATGTGTTTCAGTACATCATCCTTGAGACCCTTCCATGAGAATCTCTCCCCGATATGTTTGTAGGTCTTGAAGTACCCCTAATGCCCAGCTGAAGGCGAATCGTGACACACCTTCATAATCTTCCCTTTAAAGATAGATTCTGGAACCAAGTAGATCCAGTCCTTGTAGAAAATGGCATCATCTAGTACCCGATGTCTATCATCAACCACCTATCCATCCAATACCTCACAAGCAAATTTGTTTTTAAAGTACTCCATCAACAAATGTGCCTTCCAGTCTGTGCAAATATCCATCATCAAACACCTTGTTGGCCTCTGGACAAGGCATCTGCTACGACGTTCCTTTTTCCTTTAACATACTCAATGTCAAAGTCAAGGCTTGGATCTTTGAAACCCACTTATGTTGTCTCTCACTGAGGTCTTTCTAATCCAGGAAATACTCGAGACTATTGTGATCAATCTTCAATAAAAATCTGCTACCCACCAGATACTTCTTGAATTTGGTTAAGGCATGCATGATTGCCAACATTTCCTTGTCGTAGATCAAGTAGAGTCTCTCTGAATTATTGAGCTTCCTGCTCTCAAACACAATGGGAAGGCCTCCCATCATCAAAACTGCTCCAATCCCCACCCATGATGCGTCGCACTCTAAGACAAACAACCGAGAGAAATCTGGAAGGGTTAGAACATGGCATGTGCTCATAATCTCCTTCATTTTCTCAAATGTCTGTTGTGACTCTTTCATCCAATGAAAAGCACCCTTCTTGGTTAGATCTGTGAGCGATGCTCCCAACAGTGAAAAGCCTCTGACAAAGCATCTGTAGTAACTGCATAACCCAAAGAATCCCTTCAGCTCCATGAGGCTCTTGGGTGTTGGCCAATCCATAATGGCCCTGATCTTCTCCTGATGAGCCTGTACTCCCTGCTCACCGATAATATGCCCCAAGTACAATAGTTCTCTCATCCCAAACTCACATTTGGACTCCTTGGCATATAATGAATGTGCCTGCACAATGCCCAAGACCTCCTCCAAATGTGTCAGATGCTCATCCCACGTCCTGTTGTAAATCAATATGTCATCGAAGAATACCAAAAGGCACTTTCTCAACTGCCCCCTGAAGATGTGGTTCATGCAAGACTGGAAAGTGGAAGGTGCGTTGATCAACCCAAACAGAATGACCAAAAACTCGAAATGTCCAAAATGGCATCTGAATGTTGTCTTCTCTATGTCTTGCTCTCTGATGTTGATCTGATGATATCTCGATCGCAAGTCAATCTTGGTGAATAACACTGCCCCATGTAACTCGTCCATCAACTCATCTATGTGCAGAATGGGAAACATGTTCTTGATCATTTTCTTATTGAGTGCTTTGTAATCAATGCACATTCTCAATGTGCCATCTTTCTTTAGTACCGGAACGACTGAAGAAGCAAAAGGACTAGTGTTTGTCCTATTGTGCCCCATCACAAGCAATTCTTTGATTGCTTTCTTAATCTCATCCTTGAATCTCTTGGGGTGCCTATAGGGCGTGATCACTAGTGTAGCCCATGCCTCCAACTCGATCGTATGCTCAAATCCCTTGTCTAGTGGTCTCCCTGGTGGTATCGGCCCAAACACTAGCACATACTAACTCAGAAGCTTCCTGATCTGTGGATGGTACTGCTCTTTTCCCTCTTAATCCTTTCGTGTGGTGATCAAACACTATGTTGCATAAGCTGCATCACCGTGACGAAAGATCTGCTCCATCCTCTTTGTTAATACTGCTCGGGGTGCTCCTATAGACATACCTCTCAGTACCACTCTCGATCCATTGGCGTCTTTGAAGCTCATGGTCAACGTCTAATAGTTGAACCTAATCTNCTTAAGCTTAAGTGACTTTTCCTATGCTTTTTGGATTAATTCATCGTTTAGCCACTTATTCACCCTTATTTCTCCTTTTGTTCCCTATTAGTGTCTGACTATAGTCTACGGGAACGAATAGACTACTAAGTCACTCCCTGTTGGCCTACTCTTGGGAACAGGACATCACAGTCCTCCCTTCCCAAGATTGCTTGTCCTCAAGCAACATCAATCTCAGGTGTTGTAATATATGCTCTCACTCCCAAGTGGCATCCTCCACTGGAAGTCCCCTCCATCTAATCAAGCACTCCTTGATTACCTTGATCCTCGATATGCGCTCTCTCTGCTCAAGCACCTCCTCCAGCACTAGCTCCAACTGACCCTCCTCATCCAAGGGTGTCAACTCCTTTGAAATGCTAACTTGTTGTCCCACTACCTTTTTAAGGCAAGAAACGTGAAAGATGTTGTGAATATTGCTACCCTCTAGTAGCTCTAACTCATATGCCACCTTGCCTACCCTCCTGATGACTATGTATGGTCCATAAAATCTAGGCTTCAACTTCTCTGCCCCGCTCCTCTTCAAGGAGGATTGTCTGTATGGTTGTAACCACAGAAAAACAAAGTCCCCTACCTCGAAATTGCACTCTATCCTTTGTCTTTCTTCATAGATCTTCTGCTAGTCTTGAGTTGCCTATAAGTTCTACTTCACTGCCCGTAGGATCCTATGACTCTCCTCAACCTAGTCTTTAGCCTCTGGGACCCTGCTATCCCCAAACACAGTCTCCACAAAAGAGGGTGCATCATATCCATACAATGCTCTAAATGGTGACATCATGATATACATATGGTAAGTTGTGTTGTAACAATACTCACCCATGTGCATTATTGCCCCCCCCCACATTATTTCTCAGATACCCCTCCACCCATTTGTTGACAATCTTTGTTTGTCCATATGTCTGTGGTTGGTAACTGGTACTCGTGGCTAGCTCTATGCCCACCAACTGAAAGAGCTCCTGCTAAAATGCCTTGATGAAGCGCCCATCTCTATCATTGATTATCTGCCTCGGTAAACCGTGCAACCGGAAAACCTCTCTGAAAATTTTCTCCGCTACCTGTACGACCTTATAGTCTATGGGTATGGCAAAGAAGTGTGCAAATTTGGTTAGCTTGTCGACCACCACAAATATATAGTCCCTGCCCTGCAATCGAGGAAGTCCTGTAATGAAATCCATATAAATGCTCTCCCATTTCTGTTATGGAATGGGTAGAGGTTGAAGTAACACTGCGGGGTGTGTCTGCTTGAACTTATTCTGCTAACAAGTCGTGCACTCTCAGATGTGTTTCAGTACATCATCCTTGAGACCCTTCCATGAGAATCTCTCCCCGATATGTTTGTAGGTCTTGAAGTACCCCTAATGCCCAGCTGAAGGCGAATCGTGACACACCTTCATAATCTTCCCTTTAAAGATAGATTCTGGAACCAAGTAGATCCAGTCCTTGTAGAAAATGGCATCATCTAGTACCCGATGTCTATCATCAACCACCTATCCATCCAATACCTCACAAGCAAATTTGTTTTTAAAGTACTCCATCAACAAATGTGCCTTCCAGTCTGTGCAAATATCCATCATCAAACACCTTGTTGGCCTCTGGACAAGGCATCTGCTACGACGTTCCTTTTTCCTTTAACATACTCAATGTCAAAGTCAAGGCTTGGATCTTTGAAACCCACTTATGTTGTCTCTCACTGAGGTCTTTCTAATCCAGGAAATACTCGAGACTATTGTGATCAATCTTCAATAAAAATCTGCTACCCACCAGATACTTCTTGAATTTGGTTAAGGCATGCATGATTGCCAACATTTCCTTGTCGTAGATCAAGTAGAGTCTCTCTGAATTATTGAGCTTCCTGCTCTCAAACACAATGGGAAGGCCTCCCATCATCAAAACTGCTCCAATCCCCACCCATGATGCGTCGCACTCTAAGACAAACAACCGAGAGAAATCTGGAAGGGTTAGAACATGGCATGTGCTCATAATCTCCTTCATTTTCTCAAATGTCTGTTGTGACTCTTTCATCCAATGAAAAGCACCCTTCTTGGTTAGATCTGTGAGCGATGCTCCCAACAGTGAAAAGCCTCTGACAAAGCATCTGTAGTAACTGCATAACCCAAAGAATCCCTTCAGCTCCATGAGGCTCTTGGGTGTTGGCCAATCCATAATGGCCCTGATCTTCTCCTGATGAGCCTGTACTCCCTGCTCACCGATAATATGCCCCAAGTACAATAGTTCTCTCATCCCAAACTCACATTTGGACTCCTTGGCATATAATGAATGTGCCTGCACAATGCCCAAGACCTCCTCCAAATGTGTCAGATGCTCATCCCACGTCCTGTTGTAAATCAATATGTCATCGAAGAATACCAAAAGGCACTTTCTCAACTGCCCCCTGAAGATGTGGTTCATGCAAGACTGGAAAGTGAAAGGTGCGTTGATCAACCCAAACGGAATGACCAAAAACTCGAAATGTCCAAAATGGCATCTGAATGTTGTCTTCTCTATGTCATGCTCTCTGATGTTGATTTGATGATATCTCGACCGCAAGTCAATCTTGGTGAATAACAGTGCCCCATGTAACTCATCCATCAACTCATCTATGTGCAGAATGGGAAACATGTTCTTGATCATTTTCTTATTGAGTGCTTTGTAATCAATGCACATTCTCAATGTGCCATCTTTCTTTAGTACCGGAATGACTGAAGAAGCAAAAGGACTAGTGTTTGGCCTATTGTGCCCCATCACAAGCAATTCTTTGATTGCTTTCTCAATCTCGTCCTTGAATCTCTTGGGGTGCCTATAGGGCGTGATCACTGGTGTAGCCCATGCCTCCAACTCGATCGTATGCTCAAATCCCTTGTCTAGTGGTCTCCCTGGTGGTATCGGCCCAAACACTAGCTCATACTAACTCAGAAGCTTCCTGATCTGTGGATGGTACTGCTCTTTTCCCTCTTAATCCTTTCGTGTGGTGATCAAACACTATGCTGCATAAGCTACATCACCGTGACGAAAGATCTGCTCCATCCTCTTTGTTAATACTGCTCAGGGTACTCCTATAAACATACCTCTCAGTACCACTCTTGATCCATTGGCGTCTTTGAAGCTCATGGTCAACGTCTAATAGTTGAACCTAATCTCCCTCAATGAATATAACCACTGTACCCCCAATACTGCATCAGTCTTTGATAGGTCAACTACATAAAAGGTATATGTCAGGGTGTAGTTGCCTAGCTTGACCTCTAGGTCTGGGACCATGTCCAAACATGTCATCATGTATCCATCTGCCACTGCCACATGGAATCCCTCAAACTCCTCAGTGTGTAACCCCCTCCTGGCTACCAAGGATGCATCTATAAAATTGTGGGTGGCCCCACCATCAATTAGAGTTGTCATGCATTGTCCCTGTACAAGGCCCTTGAGCCTGAGAGTGTTGTACCTGGGTACTCCGAAAAGGGTTTCTATGGTTACCCCTTTCACCTCTCTATGAGGTTTTGTCTCCTCCTTGGGTCGTGCCTTTGTCAGTATCTGTGGTTTCTTCGGTTGTCGCTCTGTCTCATGTGTAGTCCCATCCTCTGAATAATCATCTGTCTGTGCCTCGATCTCCTCATCCTCCTCCTCACTGCCTTATTCCACCTCAATGTAGTGGATATGTCCCTTTCCCATGCATCTATGCCCTGGGACCCAAGGGTATCTGGAAGAGAAGTAAAGCTTCTTCCTCATCAACTCCCATATGGTGTCATCATCCAGCTTGGGCTTACCCTTCCATTCCCTTTGAGGATTTTTTTGATCCCTGTCTCTCTGTGGTACAAAGGGTTTGGTAAAGGTTTTGGGTTTTAGTTCCAAGTCCCCCATGTCTCTCGTGCGCACAATGGCCTCCTGTAGGGTGTGAGGCCTGAAAGCCTTAACCCAACCCCTCAACGGCTTCATCAATGCCTCAATGAACAACATCACCAATCTGTGCTCTGATATGCCCGATACGGCCATTGCCTTTCGCTGGAACTCTGTAATGAAGGCCTCAATTGACCCTGTCTATCTCAATTGTGTAAGATCTCTGAAATGGAGCTTTGGATCTCTCTTGTCAAACCTCTCCATCAACCTCTCGGTGAACTCCAAGTATGAAGTAATGTGGTTGTGAGCCAAGGTCACCATCCCATGGTACCACCACTTATGGGCCTCCCCATCCATGTGTAAAGTGGTGAAGCTGATAGTTTATGACTCTATCATCGGGTTAAGATTGAAATATGTGTCAAGATTTTGTACCCATGCTTGATTTGAGCATCGTGATGACCCGTTAAAAGTAGGAATATTCAACTTTCCCACTTTCTTGATGAAATCCATGTTTTGAGTTTGTGAATTGCCCCTCTGTGCCTCTCGGGGTCTATTATGATACACGATGGAGCAATAGTCTAGCAAACTCATGTCTTCATGGAACTCTGTTCCTAGTGCCAATTAATATCTTTTGTACTCTCTGAATGGGTCCTGTGGCATAGCCTGCCCCTGACCTGGTTGTCCTCCTGCCTTCCCTAGTTGTCCCAGCGGTTGTCCACCCTGGAACTGTGGATATAACGGTCGGGGAATCCTCCTAGATTATGTATAGGCACAGATAGGCGGGGGATGCCCACTCGCCCCACCCTAAGATCCACTAGATCCACCATCCCCACCTCCTTGGTGTCCTCTTGATCCACTCACTCCTCTTGCATCATTAGCACCCATGGTGCTCACACTATGATGGATCATTTGTGTGTTGATGGCCATCTGTGCGATGGAATTCATCATGTCCTGTTGTCCTCTAGATAGGTCATTCAAGATGGCATGCTTACTGTCAGAATGTGTCTAGGGGCCTTTCCCCCTGCCCTCTGGTGTCTCACTCCTGTCACCCATAGTCCTCTATATCTCTGCCTCTGTGTCAGAGCTGATGTGCTCTCTGTCCTCTAACTCTAGCTCTGCATCTGACTAAGTGTGGAAGGGAGTGTAGTCCCTTCGGTTCCCATCTCTTCTGTCTCTGTTATGTCCTTTGTGGTATTCAATGTACTCATCCCCAATATGTCCTCGACCCTTTGGGTATTCTTCACATGTTCCCAGAATCATGGGGTCATGAGAAGAACTTCTTCATAGGTTGGCAGGAAGAAGGCTCTTATACCACTGAAATATCCCTGATCTAGCTGATCTGGATATCTAGTGTTGAACTAGTGTTTTAACTCTTGGATCTGATCCTCTAGGGGTTTCTGGATGCGTTTGAGTTAATTATTTAACATGCTTGGTGATTTTTGCATGTATGTGTCATACAATTAATGTTTAAGCAGTATATACGATGCATGTGAAATAAGGGACAAACACAATCTCAATAGTATGTATTATGGGAAAAGGTAGGAAACACAATGATATGTTGAAAGAAGAGAAATAATCTTCAGCTAGATCACATGGATCGTCATTGGAATACAAAGCAACTAATACAAAATACCCATGAACAGAGGATGTGGATAGATCTGAACAAGCATGGATAGATCGACAAAATACAGTTTAGAAGATTCACGACAATTGCTACAAATACTAGAAAACTCGCCCTTGTGGCTATACTCGACAGATTCGCATGGAAATTATCCCAAACTGAGCGCCCTGGTCCCTAGGCTCCTCCTGACAACTGTCAGACTGAAGATCTAACCTATGAAGCTCCAGATGTCATCCCTTGTGGGGTTGCGCACCTCCTAGGCTCTGTGAGTTCGCCCTAGTGATTCCACCGACATAATCCAAGCATATTGGTCTCAAAATGTGAGCCCAGGCCTCCTTTGTAATGGGTCACAAGGGTTTCCTCTGATCTGATTCAGAAAGACTCTTGGGACCCCAAACTCCCCTCCTGAAGAGTTGCACACTATCTGGTTGTCTGATGCGCCTTGGTAGATTCCACCGTCAGAATCTGATGACTGGTGGCTCAAAAGAATCACCCTGGTTGATCCTCAACTAGGTCAGAAGGACTCTGCAAGATAAACCCTAGTCTTGTGCAGCTACACAAAACCCTCTCTAACCATTGCGCCCTCACTGGCGGAGTTGTGCAATCACTACAATAGATCTGAATAGTCTTGAACTGGCATGGTGAAATACCTGGATGGTATCTCTGATAGGATAGGGTGTGTCTTCCAACACCGAAACCGATCTATGTGGTGGTTTCCTCCAGAAGTCCACAAAACAACAAAGAGGTTGATTTCCTCCTTCGGAAACTATCTCAACATCAAGTCATAACATAATGAGGAATTAGGTCAAATTCCTCCCTTTATACCTTTCCCAATCTAGTTCTTTGTTGACATCACTTAAGCTAGGCGCTTTTCCTCCTAAGGTGAGTGATTAATTAATTAAGTCTCCCTTTCAACACCTTTTTCTTCTATTTCTCCATTGACTTAAGCTTAAGTGACTTTTCCTATGCTTTTTGGCTTAATTCATCGTTTAGCCACTTATTCACCCTTATTTCTCCTCTTGTTCCCTGTTAGTGTCTGACTATAGTCTATGGGAATGAATAGACTACTAAGTCACTCCCTGCTGGCCTACTCTTGGGAACGAGACATCACATGGTTTACTTGTACTTTTTGTGGGTTGAAATTTTATGTTGTAGCAATAGTTTGCTACAACCATAAGGCTCATAATATATCTCTACAATACTTGTCTACAAAAACCTTTTTTTGTTGTTGAAGTCTTATGCTTTCATACTTGAGTTATTATAGTACTTGCTAGCTTATCTCTTGCTTCATTTATTAGACTTTTAGCATCTTATCAACATATTTTAACTATATTTTATTTTCTGATATATATTCTTATTGTCTATTGCAAATAGGGACAACAAGCTTAATTTGCTTGTCCATTGGATTGTTTAGGTTGTATCTTGTCTTTTCTTGTGTCTCAGGCAGGTACAACCATCTTCCGCAGGTACTCAAACACTTGAAAACCATAAACCACCTTTGAAGCTCGTTGTCAAGCCACTCTCCATCGAACAACTTGACCTATAGGGGCATCCACTCATAAGTATCAGTTTCCCTTTCATTTCCCCCTAGGGTCACCCAAGATTCCCCCCTTGAGGTGACCACTTCACCTTTAAAGTGAAGGGAGTACCTGTCTGAGCTGACAGTGGGTAGGTATTCTTCTAGTTGTCTCCATCTTGTGGTTTGGGTCGGGCTTTTCCCAACCTAAAATTTGTGCAATAACAAGAACCATGCTTTACGGAATCGCATCGTCGAGCAATTGGCCCATCGAGACATTGCCCCCCCAAAATTTCAACACTGCAATGCTCCTCCAATTGTTCAATATCCAATCTGTCAGTATGCTGACATGGCAGATGATATGATCTCCACATGGACCTCTTCCATGTGATCTAGCTGACGTGGCACTGATGAGGTTGCTTACGTGGTTTTGACGTGGCATATGAGCTAGTCCATTGGGCATTGATCCATCGAGTATCATTCTCATTATGTTAACGGGCCATTGGGGTATCGACCCATCACCCCCTTGGGACTTCAACACTTTAATACTTCAAACTTCCAGTATCTGATATCCGATATGGAACCTTGTCTCCATGTTATGACCAACGGGTCTATTGGCCTACCAGGCCATCGAGCCCCCGAAACTTCAACACTTCAAACTTTCTCTCATTCATTCAATATGTGATATGACATGTTAGGTGACGTGGTCTTCCATGTTGACTCCTTCCGCTTGTACTGGATGACATGGCTCTGTTACGTCATCACTTCCTTTGGCCTTGTTTGGATATCATGTTGACTCAACACTAGCACATGGCCTGACACATGGCATTGACATGGACTCCCTTTGCATCTGTGGCACTGACTTAGCATGGCACGTGGTGTTGATGTGGCATCAATTTGGCCCATCGGGTAGCAACCACCGACCCATTGGGACTTTAGTGATGCAAGATGTTCAATCCTCGATATCTAATATGGTGATATCGAACCATCGGGGCACCGGGCTATTGGGCCACCAGGATATCGGCCCACCGGGCCCCCAAAAGTTTAACATTGTGCTCTTCACGCGATATCTGATATGTCAAGGTCCCAATCCTTTAATCTTGGTCATTGATCTCTGATGATCAACAGTTAGGATTTAGCTGATTTTGGGTCCACCGTTATCCACGATAAAAGTTAACTTCGTGTGAAGGGTTCCATAGCTCTTTCGTTTGCATTCAAACTTAATAACAACACCTTTTCATTATAAACCTCTTGAACATGATTTTCCCAATGAATGTGAGATATATCAATTTCGCTATTTCTTCGATTAGGCCACCAAGATCTTCCTTTTGAGCTCGTTGTTGCCCAGGTCTGCAACGAGGTCATTTGATCCAGCTTTCAATCACACGATTTCTCCTGATGATTGTTCACTATCATTTTTCCTTCACACAGAGCCTCATTGACGTGCAAATACATTCTCTTCTTCAACAAGGTTGTCTCATTTATCTTCCATTCGTCATTTCTCTTTAAACCTTCATTCACATAAGGTAGACATGCAAAAACTCATCAACACAATGCATAGAGGCATTCATAGTCTCCCCATGTTCAACACAACACACATAGGCATAGTCTCCCCTTTTCTTTGACATCAATGACAACAAATTCCAACAAACTCCCTCTTTTCCATTGATGGAAACACTTAGTCAATTTGAAACTCCTCCAATCTGCAACCATAGAGATCTCACAATTTTGCTCTCATCTAAGTTGTATGCTTCCATATTTTCAAGTCTCCCCCTTTATCTTTTCTCTCCCCCTCTGACATCAATGACAAAGGGATTTTCTCCCCCTTACACTATACTCTTTATTTTCTGCTATGCAACCAACAACCTTCTCTCTTTTTGTAGCTCCCCCTGAGCTAGTGTTCCTCCATGAAACTTTCATCACATCCTTGTTCTTTATTTGTCGGCTCTTTTGGAAATATCATCTTCATCATAGTCCTTCATAAAGAGTCACTTCATACACTCAACCACAAAGTCTTATACCAACATATTCAAGTATCAAAATTACATATTTATTTATCAATTGTCCTTTTCTTCCAATTAATTGGAATGCATAACCAAAAGCATCATATATTTACTTGGTGTGATCAATTCTTTATAATTTTGAATCTTTCCTTCCATTCTGTTTTTGTTGTCTAGCTGCAAATTATCACATATCCATGTGCTTTGATTCTTCAAGTTGTCGTATGCCTTCATAGCTTCTAAGGGCTCTTCCAACTTCTTATCTTCATCATGCTAATCTATTTCTGCAAGCAACTCCAACGTTCCTTCAAGCTCATTTTCCCCAAAAATCACAACAACTTCATCAAGGGTTCCATATTCTTCACTTTCTTTCGGAACATGGAAATTCCTCATCTTCACATTTTCTAAGTTTATTGATCTCAATGGTTTATGCTTCTCCTATGTGTATCGGTACACATGCTCTCTAAACTTGTGATGTGAAGCTTGTTGTCATGATAATCCTATTTCAAAGGTTGTCACATGTACTAGAAAAATGCCATAATGTTGTACACAGATCCCATAAATCTACAAAATATTCTCTGAAAATTATCAACTACCAGACTCTCCATAATTCTTATATAAAAAGACATTAAATTTGCACCAATATGTTGGTCAAGAAATC
>JZKD02S0031490.1:71169-127432 GCA_000966675.3 Picea glauca
GAAGATCATCCAGGTCTTCCATCATTCTTCAGTGCTCCCATATTCCGGGTATTATCTTTTAGTTGCTTATTTGTATTCCGGCTAAGATCCTTTTGTCTTTTGATCTAGCCTAGTGTTGTTATTCAGTCGTAGTTTCTTATTTGTATTTCGGCTAAGACCCTTTTGTCTTTTGATCTAGCCGAGTGTTGTTATTCAGTCGCAGTTTCTTATTTATATTCCGACTAAGATCCTTTGTATGTTGATCTAGTCGAGTATTGTCAGTATTCAACCGCATTCGGCCATTTTTGTAATCCACAGAGATATCATAATACAAACTTGCAGTCCTTTGTCGCATTTATTATTTGTATGATCATTTATATGTTGTAAAACTTTGATACTACACACACATTAGCCGTGTTTCCTAGACTATCCAAGTTAGGAACATTACACCCTCAGGGACATTGAAGAAATGATAGCGGTCGAAGTAGCAGAAGCCCCCCAGGTAGCAGCCAAAACAACAAAGATTCCCCGGATAACCCCAGTGCATGATAGAATTTCCCCCGAGGCTCAGGACTCGCGGGAGAGTGGGTTACTTTTGTTAGAACAAGCACAACGGATAATTGATCAACTGCAATATGACCCAGATGTCCTAAACATGCCAAGGATCTCTGAAGACAATCCAGATAGAATCCAGACGGACCCAAGTGGCCTTGAATTCATAGATCTCGATGACATTACTAGGTTAGATGACCTAGAGTTCACAATGCCACCGGTCGGATCGTCGACAGGTGTTTCGGCTCAGCCAGGGACTGTCGAATCATCACAGAGGACCGGTGCATCAAACCCTTTAAGAGAGCTGATAAAGATATATGATGACGATGAGAGACAAAAAGTATCTCTTGTGATCCATGTGCATATCGAAGAAGAAAATGTACCAGAGAATACATCTTCCCGTGTTCCCGATGCCCAAATTTAGGAGGTTCCACAGAGAGAACAAGAAACCGAGAGTGTCCTAGACACTCATCTACCCGATGCGCCGGAGACCTAAGAAGCCCCACATTAGGAAATCGACATCTCAATGACCAATGAACAAGTAAGTACCAAGACTATCCTCGATGCCTCTATTTCAATCGATACTCAAAACCCCGATGAGTGACAGACAAAAGTTGGGCCTTCGGAGCACAACGAGGAAGTTCAAGAACCCAATCCTGAAAAAGTATATACCGTCGGAAGTCTGGGAAATACACTCACTTGGGAAGATCAACAAATCCCCGAACCTGTGGATGAAGTAGCTGACATACATGCCATAACTTATGATTGGAAGAGGAAGGATATCGTCCAGAGGACCACAAAGAAGAGGAGGATCACTTTAGATCGATCCATCCTCATCACTACAGAGCAATATCTAATCAACATAGAGCATGCTAAGACATATGAAATCATCGACGCAGGGATGGAAATCACATATGCCACCCTGGACAGAGCTAAAAGAGATGAAGATGAACTGGTTGCTGCCCTGAAGGAACTAGAAAATTTGCACCACTTGACAAAATACTATCAGGACACCACAGAAGCCGCTGTGCATCTAAGGAGCGAATTCAAGGAGGTCTACAACAGGTTCACAGATGAACGACAACTATTCACTACAAGGATAGCCGAGCTTCAGGAAGACACCCTCATGGAACTTGCGATGTACAAATATACGGAGAGATGGTACGAGAAAGTGCATCAGGCCGCAGAAAGAATTGAGTATATCAACGCGGTGCAAAAGGGCCGAGACACCGAAGAGAATGACATCCAGGTGTTAAGAGAAAGCAACATCGACCGCATCAAGAAATTGACTGAGTATAGGGAAAAAATGGTGTCAGAGCCTCATCTGGAGATTCAGGAAAAATGGGCCGAGTGCGAGAAGAGATGGTCAAAATCATCAAGGAAATGAAGGATATTGGACTCCTCGAGTTTGGCATGCCCAATGAATTTTTCAACTTGCACGACATAGTCAAATCACACACCGAGCAAGACTCCTTATGGGCCAAAGAAATAACAAAGGTGACAGACACGATGCAAGGTCAGGTGTGACAGTTTATGTAACAACCGATCAAATCTCGGGCTATGCTGCAACAATTAATTGCCAGTATAGTCAAGTATCAGGCACATGAAGTATAGATAAGAGAGATTCATTAGGCCCTGATGGAACATCATAGATTCCCATACACCAACACCTGCGAGGATATGTTCATCAAGTGGTCGTAGTATGAGAGGAGTCACCCTCTTAAGTGATATCTTGAGATGACTCACAGAAAACTCATAGGAGAGAACGCCATGTGGCGAATTTTGTTTTTCTTATATGCACTGTAATTGTTATTTTTAGTTATTTTTATGTTATAAATAAGAGCATCGATTGATTAACCATAAGGTCGATGGTTGTTGCAAGAAACTCTCATTTTTGGTTTTGTTAAGAACTATTTCGGAGCTGCCTTTAATTGAGAAGTCCTTCTGGACCAGAGACAAGTTTATGTTTTCATCAAATGCGTGTATGATTGGATGTGGAGAAGAACTATTTCCTATTTCGTCTCATGAATGGATGCAGTAACAAGTAAGAGCTATTAAATCTATTGATAAGTTATATGATGCAATTTTTTGCAGTTATTTCTTTAATGATGAAAATGAATCTTTGTGTTATTATGTGATTGATGATTATAGTTGAGTGAATTATTTTACTTGCCGTCATTTATCACATGCATGTTTTCTTCTGATAATTTGTATCTTAGTCAGTAATTGGAATATTTACATGGTTAACATATTAGTACTAGGCCCGTGGTAGACGGTCATTGCCTGCATACTAGAGTAAAGGGTTATCCCAAGCTCAACCTCTTCTCCAGTAGTTTAGTTTGTTCCCACTTTGTTACCTAGTTGGTTTATACTAGATTTATCTTATATCAGTCCTATATAAGAGAAAAACGCAAAAAAAGAGAACGTCTGAACTAAAGAAGAAAGCCTTCACAAGAAAACGTAAAGCCCATCGATTATTTCGGCCGGATCGCAAGCTCTGGAGAACCATTCCACCATTAAATGCTGCAGAGTCTAATTGGGCCTCAGTGGCGGGTTTGGTTTTTGCTGTTGAGTTAAATGGATTTAGGCCCCATCAACAGAATTAGTGCTAGAAGGAGGGCCCGAAGAATGAATAGTTGCATACATATGTCACATAATATTCTAGACAACCTATAGATTCAAAACAACCCACATGCATAGCTATTCATTCCCAAGACAACCCACACACATTGAGTACTCCTGAAATGAGTAACTCACCCCAACATGAGGAATAAAGCTTGTTCCCTGATATACCTTACGCTCTTTCTCACGAGGAATTGAATCAATTTAGAAGAATCACAAGAGCATACGCTCGACAAATCGGTGCACTGTCTTTAGCTCCGATAGTTCCTCAAAGACAAAAAATTAGCAGACCAATGGTCGACACCCCCGACCAGGTTTTTGTGCACACATTAGAAGACCTAATAGATTTCGAAATCACCAAAATAGAACATCCTCTTAATCTAATCCCTGAAATGCCAACCGACAACGTCTCTGAGCCAGATGATTTTTTGGAAGAGGAAGGGTTTAACTCAGAACGCTCATTTTCAGGATCTGAAGATATGGAAGATCATAATGACCATGATGAAGAGAGGGGAAACCAAACGCAAAAAAATCAACCTTGGTTGTCCAAAGATGCTTTGGCTATCCCTGGATGAGTACATAACCTGCCCCATCACCCAGAGAAATTACTTCCTAAGTTTGACCCCGAGACCTGGGGATTTCCCGATGATCATATCAAGAAATTCATACTAGCTATTAGACTTATGAATGTCCAACATGAAGATGTATTTTGCAGGATATTCCCCTATACTTTTGAGAATTCGGCTTCCACATGGCATTTTAACTTGCATGTAGTATCTATAACTAGTTGGATGAAGTTTCAAAAATTATTTTTAGATAAATTTGCAGAAGAAACTACTATGAGAGATCTGATGGCTGAGTTATTCGCGCCACCATGAGTTCTAAGGAAAGAGTCAAATATTTAAATCAAAGATTCACTACCATATTAAAAAAATTATAGCTCGAAGCTAAACCTACTCAGGAATTGCAAATTGAAGTATATGCTAATGCTCTCCCAGCTTCTATTTCCATGTTTGTGAAGAGGGCTGCCAAACTAACCCTAGCTAAGAATTTTGAGGAATCCAAAATGATAGAGTTCCAAATGAAAGGATGTAAAGAGGGCCATGTCTCTTTAGTTAAGAAAGAATCTCAACCTCCTCACAGGAGAGGGCTATTGCTTACTAGACCCCCATGAAAATAAACAAAACATGCTCCCGAAAAGGGAAGTGGGGAAATAGAAGACCTACAACTCATGGTCAAAAAGCTATCAAACAAAATCATAGACATGAAGAGAAGTGCAGGGAAGGGAAACAAAGGTCAAAGGCCTTATAATCATTTCTTTAAAAGGAATCCACCGTTCAAAGCCATTGGACCTCCCCCAGCCAACCTAAACACTGATCTGGGAAATGTAGCATCTGACTCTTTCTGCACTTATCACCAAGAGAACCACTCTGAAAGAGACTGCCCCCAATGGGTGCATGCCATGAATATGATGGCCAACCGGTTTCTAGATGAAGTCTTCCTGACCGAACAATCAAGAACCTCCAGTATGAATATTGTCGTCCAGAAAGAAATGGCTCCACCAGAAGAAACAACCATGTTGATATGGGATCGCGACCTAGCTATGCCTTCCGATGGCCGGTTTGAGGTTCAAGAACCACCTGTAGAAGTCTTGGCTGTACAAACATGAAGTAGGGGTCAACCTGTCTCAAACGACCTTACTACAACCCAAGTTTCGAGTGGAAGATTAACTCCCGATCACCAGAAAGCACCTTTTTCTACCCGTAAGAACCCTATAAACATCCATACGTGGGAATCACCCAAGCTAGATTACAACATAGTAGAAGACTTGAAGAAGTTGAAGGCTAATATATCAGTTATGGACATATGTAGAATCCCTCAACAAAAAGACTTTCTGTTACAGGCTTTAAAATCGGTAGAAAGTCCTTTCGATGAGCACTGACCCAGGAAGAAATCTAATCCCCACAAATATAGGGAGTAAACCAACTGTGAATGCTTGCTCTGAAGATAAGAAGGGAAAACATTTTGTCCCACCTTTCCTTTTAACATTCGAAGTCTTTAACACAAACCTCCATAACTGTTTGGTCGATTCAAGAGCATCCTCTAATGTTATGCCATTGTCTATTTGCAAAAAACTAAACGCAGTCCCTCTCAAGAGTGATAAACATGTAATACAACTAGACAAAACCTAGGTGAAGGTCATGGGAGAACTCAAAGACGTAATGATCAGAATAACGACACATCCTAAATTTGTGCAAGTGATCGACATCATTGTAGTAGATATCCCAAAAACTTATGGGTTGTTATTAAGCCGAGATTGGTCTGAAAAGTTAAATGCATACTTTAGTACATAATGGGATCACCTTTGGTTTCCATTAAAGGGGTACAAAAATATGATCAAAATTGATAGGGAAAGACATCTGAAACATATGGTCACTGACCTAGAAACCCTAAACGAACCGTCATCGACAGATTTCCCTGTGCTAGGCAATTATTCCTGTGATTTCTACTTCGAGAACTTCTCCCCTCTCTCATTTGATGTCCCTCTTACTCAAAACTCTGAAATGATTTTTCGAGAGGAATTGCCGACCATGGTGGAAGAAACCCTCTTTTACCAAGAACCCGTGTTAGAGATCATAGAACTCACGGGAGGAAAATAGGAGAGTAATAAGAAAGGGGAAGCTAATAGATTTTCTCCACAAGTTTGGACCTTATACTTTGATGGCTCTAAATCACAAGAAGGGTCTGGGGCAGGGTGCATCCTCATCGATCCGGAAGGTAAACAACATTTCTTGTCCTGCAGACTAGAGTTCAGATGCACAAACAACACTGTCGAGTATGAAGCTCTAGTACAGGGGCTAAATAAAACCACAGACTTAAACGTCAAATAATTGAAGGTTTTCAGAGATTCTGAAATCATCGTTAGAAAAGTTAGGAATACTATACATTGTAATTCTCCACACCTAAAGAACTACCAACAGGAAGTGCACAGGCTAATAAAACATTTTGAGGCTTTCAACATTACAACGATTCCTAGAGAAAAGAACATTCTTGCTGATTCTCTGGCCACCACTGCTTCAAGGCTATCACCTCTAGAAGATTATGAAGCCTCCCAGTTCATTATGGAGCTACTTTACAAACTGTCAGTGCCCAACAATATTTCTAATTGGAAGTTCTTTGAAGGAGATGAACAGATCATAAACGTTTTGACCAACCATGATAATTTTAAGGACTTGTCTATTGACGATGAAGTATTCCAGGAAGAATCAATAGAAGCTGATCCTCAGACAGATCAACCGACTGAAAAACGAAGATCTCACACGATAACAAAGGGAATAACCAACTTATAAAACCTTTTCGACCCGAGGGAATGATTTAAGGGGTCAAAAAACGCGAAGACCGATAGTTCTTGTCCCATGCATGAAACTATAAATCTCGGAACCCTGGAAAAACCCAAAAATGTAAACCTCGAGACGACCATATATAAGGAGGAAAGGAAGACCAATATCAGACTCTTCAGACAGTATCAAGATGTCTTTGCATGGTCCTACCAAGAATTGAAAACTTATGATACTCATATCATTCAACACACTATCCTGTTAAAACTTGAAGTGAAACCATTCCAACAGAAGATTTGGAAGTACCACCCATCCCTGGAGCCTCTCATGTGTCAGGAGTTAGACATTCCTGACACTCTGCATGGGTAGCAAATCTGGTTCCATGTTAGACACTCTGCATGGGTAGCAAATCTAGTTCCTGTAAGGAAAAAGTCTGGGGAGATTCGCCTATGCGTAGATTTTAGGAACCTCAACAGAGCCTCAGAAAAGGACAACTACCCAGTCCCACCAATGGAACAACTCCTGCAGACCGTGTCTGGCTTTGAATTTTTTTTCTTACTAGACGATTTCTTAGGGTACAACTAGGTTCTAGTTTCAGAAGAAGACTGCTTGAAAACTACCTTCTGAACCAAGTGGGGAACTTTTGCTTACAAACGCATGCCTTTTGGGTTAATCAATGCAGGAGTGACTTTCCAGAGGGCCATGAACATATAATTTCAGAGATTAATCAACAAATGTGTAGTAGTGTACTTGGATGATGTGACTGTGTATTCAAAGAACAGAGAAGATCACATCCAACAATTAACCAAGATTTTCAAAAGGTGTAGGAAATACGACATATCCTTAAACACTAAGAAAAATATTTTCGGTGTCGAGGAAGGTAAATTTTTAGGCCACATCATATCTCAAGCAGGCATTCACATAGACCCATAAACAATTAAGGCTATAGCTCATCTTCCATTACCTCACAACAAGAAGGCTATGCAGTCGTTCTTTGGGAAAATCAATTTTGTGAGGAAGTTCACTCCCGATTTCATGGAAACTATCAAACCCCTACAAAAAATGATTTGTAAGGATGCTAAGTTTAAGTAGGATGATGAACGAAAGAAGGCTTTCAACAATATTAAAACTACAATCTCTCAAGCCCCAGTGCTGTGAAGTCCCGATTTCAACAAAGATTTCTTCCTCTATACTTTCGCCTCTGACCAATCGTTAGTTGTAGTATTGACTCAGATGGATGATGACAACAATGAATCTCTAGTATCGTTCATGAGCACTAACCCCCAACGTGTCGAACTTAATTATCCTGCTATAGATAAACATGCTTATGCAGTTTATAAACCAGTAAAACATTTCAGATCTTACATATTCAAGAACCATACCAAATTAATCGTGCCTCACCCCGTAGTCCAATCCCTATTTACTCAACGGGAGATGGGGGAAAAAAGAGGGAACTGGATGGTAGTAGTCCAAGAATTTGATCTAGATATAAAACCTGCTAAATTGGTTAAAGGAAAAGGGTTATGCAAATTGGCAGCTAAAGCTCAAGACCAAGTAAATGAAGACCCTAGATGGGAGAATGAAATGGCATTATGGTGTGGTGAAGATTCATACATTTCCCCAGGAAAAGAGTCTTAGTATGAGAAACTGACTTATCTCCTACACCATGGGACTTGTCCAAAAAACCTCAACCTTAGGGAAAGAAGATCTCTCAGGTTAAAATATGCATAATATCGCCTCATAAACTCGGTACTCTTCCGGGTTAATTATGATGGGGTACTTTTGAGATGCCTCGAACATGAAGATGCAGATAAAGTTCTAAAGGAGCTCCATGATGGCCCTGTCGATGACCATTTTGCAAGTGACACCACTACTCATAAGATACCGAGAGATGGTTATTATTGGCCCACTTTGTTCAAGGACGCTCATACATACACTAGAAACTATAAAACTTGTCAAATAAGCACTGGGAGGGAGAAGAGAGCAACAATCCCACTCCAATCGATGACCGTTTCTAGGCCTTTTGAGCAATGGGGGTTAGATATCATAGCATAGATTACACCAAGCTCTTCAAAATGACACAAGTACATACTTACTTCTACCGATTATTTCACGAAATGGGCAGAGGCCATCCCCCTAACTCATGTAAACGAGAAGGTGGTAATCCAATTCATAGAACAACAACTAATCACAAGGTTCAACGTCCCTTCTGTTCTTGTTTTTGATAATGCAACTTACTTTTCTTCCACCTTATTAACAAAGTTTTCCCTAGAAAAAGGAATCATAATTAGATACTCTGCAAATTATTATCCACAGGGAAACAGAGTGGCAAAATCAACTAATAAGAACCTAGTAAGGGTATTGAAGAAAACAGTTGCAGACAACTAGAGGAATTGACATAATCTACTCCATAATGCTTTATGTGCAGATAGAGTGACACACAAGGAAGATATAGGGAATTATCCATACTTTCTAGTATACATATAGGAAGCCATTCTCTCGAATGGGTTATATCTTCCATCTCTTCAACTTGCTCAGGGGTCCAGAGGGAAGCCATCATCAATCTTACAACAAAGAATTGACACCCTGCTCATGTTAGAAAAAGAAAGGGAGAAATCTAAATCAAAGTTCATAGCCCACCAACAGATAGTTAAAATATGGTTTGACAAGCATAACGTTAAAGAGAAGAATTTTGAAGTAGGAGACTTAGTCCTAAAATGGGACAAAGCAAATGAGCCTAAAGGATATCAATGAAAACATCCATAAGAGATTGCCGATCCCCGACCACCCACTAGGAAATTGACACGATGGGACATTTTAGGCTAGATACGATTAGATTATGAGATTTTAAGAGGTTAATTAATGCCAAATATCACATTCGTTGCTGCTTTGTGTGTGAATCAAAAGGTCGTTTGAAATTACTGATAGAACACATCACCATCCACGCCTTCGCCGTCAACCCACGATGAATTAAATTGTAGAGATCTAGCAACAGATTTGTTTGAATTTCACTCATCACCCGAATTAATTGGTCGATGCGACATGGTAAGTTCTTCCCCATTTAAATTCTCTTGAGTTATTGTAAACGAGACCATTCTCCACGCAAAAGAGTTCCATAGCATCCAGAGAAGCGAGACGAGCAATTCAAAGCTTCCGAGATCCTGTGAGTATAAAATTACAAGGTTTACCAAGTGTTACAGGTATGTACTAGTCTGAATTTTCTGTGTTTTACTTCATATATACATTTTTAACCAATGTCGCTCCGTACGCCATCCCTAAAGGATTGCTTCGATTGCAGGAAAAATACCTCCAAGAAAACCAACCACTAGGCGAACTCTGAGAGCGCTGAAGATAAAGGAACTAGAGGGAGGAGAAGGCTCCTCCCCAACGGTTGCAAAACAGTTAGAATTTTCTCCAAGGTCGGAACCAGTCATCAAGACATCTACCAAGAATCTTTTCACTCAACCTCCGGCCTTTGGAGACACAGAGGCAAGAACAGGGACCAAGGCGATACTTCCGCACTGGGGAGAGATTTTCATGAAGATCAGTCGGGAAGAATTCCCAAAATATATCCCGCACAATGACCCCAATATGAGAAAGCTTGATGATGAAGTTTTTCCAAACATTCGAAGATCATACTTGCACATGGTGGCAAGAAAAATTCCAGTGTTCCCTTGCATAGAACTCCTAAAGTGGCTTATCGACCACACAGAAACACAAAAGTGTTTGATTAATGACGTCAATGGCGAGTGTGGCAGGGTTTTCCTTCCAGTAGAGGTGCAAAGTTATTACAAGCTTAGAGACCCGGAGGAGCTGCTGAACACAGATTTCATTGTAAATTTCTATGAGTGCCACGACACTGGTCGGGTGATGGCTTCATGGTGGAGAGAAGTCAAAGAGATATACCAATCAAACATCTGGATGGTACCAGACAACCAACTTAAGAGAGCCGTATATCCATCTAACAGCCCTCATTTGCCAGTTTTATGGGGAGAAAGACTGTTTCAGGTTTTCAGAGGCATGGATGCCTCTAGCTTACATAGTGGCCATTTCCGGGAGAGCTTTCAACTAGGGAGCCATCATTTCAAAGCAACCGAGCATCTGCATACAACAAGCTTAGACGCTGAAAGAAGGAGAGACTCCATCCTTATACATGGCTTCGTATTTATTGGACGTCATATGCACCAAGAATGTCTTTGTCGGCATGAACTTGAGATGGCATGCCTCAAAAATCCCGATCCACTTTTACTTCGACATTTTATGGGAGAACATGTACAAAAATCATACTCTCTTATCTGCGATGAATTCATCGCACGCATTCATTTTATTCTAGATGAACATGCAACAATCCTAGAACAATCGTCTCAAGGGGCCCTTAGGTCCATGGAAGAAATGATAGTGGCCAAAGTAGCAGAAGCCCCCCAGGTAGCATTCGAAACAACAAAGATTCCTCGGGTAACCCCAGTGCAAGATAGAAGTTCCCCCGAGGCTCAAGACACGCGAGATATGGGGTTACTTATGTTAGAACATGCACAACAAATAATTGATTAGCTGCAAGATGAGCCAGACATCCTAAATATGGCAAGGATCTCTGAAGACAATTTGGATAGAAGCCAGACGGGCCCAAGTGGCCCTGAATTCATAGATCACGATGACATTACTGGGATAGACGACCCGAGTTCACAACGCTACAGGCCAGATCGTCAATAGGTGTTTCAACTCAGTCAGGGACTATTGAAGCATCACAGAGGACCGGTGTGTTAAACCCTTAAAGCGAGCTAATAAATATATATGATGATGGTGAGAGCCTAGAAGTATCTCTTGTGACCCCTGTAGATATCGAAGAAAAAAAGGGACCAGAGAAGACATCTTCCCCTCTTCTCGATGCCCAAATTCAGGAGGTTCCACAGAGAGAACAAGAAGCTGAGAGTGTCCTAGACACTCAGCTTTCTGATGTGTCGAAGACCCAAGCAAATAGTTTGAATAATGAGCCAGGGTCGGACGAGCCAAAGGAAGAATCCCCACAATAGGAAATCGACGTCTCAATGGTCGATGAACAAGTAAGTACCGATACTATCCCTGACGCCTCTATTTCAATTGATACTCAAAACCCCGATAAGCGACAGACATAAGCCGGGTCTTTGGAGCACAACGAGGAAGTTCAAGAACCCAATCTTGAACAATTATATACTGTCGGAAGTCTGGGAAATACACTCACCTGGGGAGATCAACAAATCTCCGAACTTGTGGACGAAGTAGCTGACATACATGCCATAGATTATGATCGAAAAAGGAAGGCTATCGTCCACAGGACCACCAAGAAGAGGAGGATCACTTTAGATCGCTCCATACTCATCACTACAAAGGAACATCTAATCAACATAGAGCATGCTAAGACGTCCGAACTCATCGACACAGGGATGGAAATCATAGACGCCACCCTGGACAGAGCTAAAAGAGATGAAGAGGAACTGACCGCTGCCCTGAAGGAGCTAGAACATTTGTGCCGTTTGTCGAAATAATATCAGGACACCACACAGGCCGCTGTGTATCTAAGGAGCGAATTCAAGGAGGCCTACAACAGGTTCACAGATGAATGACACCTATTCACAACAAGGATAGCCAAGCTTCAGGAAGAAACCCTCATGGCACTTGTGACATGCAAATATATGGAGAGGTGGTACGAGAAAGCACAATAGGCCGCGGAAAGAATCGAGTATATCAATTGGATGCAAAAGGGACGAGATGCCGAAGAGTAGGACATTCGGGTGTTAAGAGAAAGCAACATTGACCACATCAATAAATCAATTGAGTATTGGGCAAAAATGGCGCGGGAGCCTCATCGGGAGATTCAGGAAAAATAGGCCAAGTTCAAGAAGAGTTGGGTCAAAATCAAAAAGGAAATGAAGGATATCAGACTCCCTGAGTTTGGCATGCCCGATGACTTTGTCGACTTTGTCGACTTGGACGACATAGTCAAATCACACACTGAGCAAGACTCCTTATGGGCTGAAGAAATAACAAAGGTGACAGACACGACGCAAGGTCAGGTGTGACAGTTTATGTAACGCCCGATCAAAGCTCGGGCTACACTGTAACAGTTAAGTGCCAGTATAGTCAAGTATCAGGCACATGCGGTAGAGATAAGAGAAATTCACTCGACCCCGATGGAACAACATATATTCCCATATGCCAACACCTGCGAGGATATGTTCATCAAGTGGTCGGAGTACGAGAGGAGTCACCCTCTTAAGTGATATCTTGAGATGACTCACATAAAACTCATAGGAGAGAGCGCCATGTGGCAATTTTTTTTTTCCTTATCTGCACTTTAATTGTTATTTTTAGTTAATTTTATGTTATAAATAATAGCATCGACTGATTAGACATAAGGTCGATGGTTGTTACAAGAAACCCTCATTTTTGGTTTTGTTAAGAACTGTTTCGGAGCTACCTTTAATTGAGAAGTCCTTCTAGACCACAGACACGTTTATGTTTTCATCAAATGCGTGTATGATTGGATGTGGAGAAGAAATATTTCCTATTTTGTCTCATGAATGGATGCAGTAATGAGTAAGAGATATTAAATCTATTGATAAGTTATCTGATGCAATGTTTTACAGTTCTTTATTTAATGATGGAAATGAATCTTTGTGTTATTATGTGATTGATGATTAGAGTTGAGTGAATTATTTTACTTGCCGTCGTTTATCACATGCATGTTTTCTTTTGATAATTTGTATCTCAGTCAGTAATTGGAATATTCACATGGTTAATGTATTAGTACTAGGTCCGTGGTATATGATCATTGCCTGCATGCTAGAGTAAAGGGTTGTCCCAAGCTCAACCTCTTCTCCAATAGTTTAGTTTGTTCCCACTTTGTTACCTAGTTGGTTTATACCGACTTTATCTTATATCAGTCCCATCTAAGAGAAAAATGCAAAAAAAGAGAACGCCCAAATTGAAGGAGAAAGCCTTCACAAGAAAACGTAAAGCCCATCAATTATTTTGGCCAGATCGCAAGATCTGGAGAACCATTCCACCATTAAACGCTACAGAGTCTAATTGGGCCTTAGTGACGGGTTTGGTTCCTGATGTTGATTTAAAGGGATTTAGGTCCCATCAACAGAGTGGTCTAAGGGATTATCTTAGAAAATCCTATAAAGATACTGAGGTATGATCTCAGTCGTAGGTGGAAGAGGAGCAGAGATCACCTCAGTGGCAGGTGGAAGAGAAATAGGGCTCATTTCAAAAGGTGACTTTTTTCCTGTCATGTGTTCAGTGTGTTGTTCGTGTCATGTTGAGCAACATTTGTCAATAGTATGGCAATAATATGGCTGAAATAAGGACTTAGAATAACTTATAATATGCCATTGTAACATTTTATGTTAAAGAACTAATGTTATCCCTTGACATAACATTAGTTCATTCTTAAATCCTATAGCAGAAATATCAATCTTAACTCTACGAGATTATTAAAATGGCCTCAATATGAGGCCAAATAAGACATCAAATTATTTGATTGGTAAAGAAAATCCTGTTGTAAAATCTTAAAATGACCTCAATATGAAGCCAAATAAGAACTCAAATTATTTGATTGGTAAAGAAAAGCATGTTGTAAAATCTTATTGGACTAGAAAAAGTACTTGATAGCTCTTCAAATTTTCAAATTAAAACTTAGAATAACATACTAAAAATTGCATCAATTTGCGCATAGATTAATATGAGTTAAGAAAATCGTTTATATTAGTCCCTATTGCCTGAATGCAGGTACTAATAAGAGGATATGGTAGTTTCTCTTTGAACTTGTGCGTCTATGAAACATGCAGTTGATTGGAAATTATAATACATAAAGAAGAATAAACATTGACTTGTAAATTGGTTCAAGTAAAAGGTATGTGGTTCTTACATATTGGCTAATCAACCCTCTTTTTCCTTATTATCCACTATTATCTCTTTTTTTAAAACCATTTTATTCAAAATCCAAATAGTTGAAAGTTCAATGTTAAATTTTTATTGGTTTTACATCAACAAGTTCTTTATATAATATGAAAGTAGTAAGTTATTACATACCTTTCTTGCACTTTGTTGTGGGGTTCGATCTTCCTGCACCTCAATTATTCATAACTCTTTCCAATTTCTTTAAACACTTTCATGGATATTATTATCAACATACTCTTGGTATCATCTCAGTGTTCATCTTGTATTTCTTTTGTTTTCCTTGAAAACATATCTTTCACTAAGAAAGTATATATATGTATGAATAATTTACCACGTGAGTATATAAATGTATGAATAATAATATAAGCGAATTATAACATGTGTATAAATTTTTAAAATTACAACTAGTTTCATATGCTATCTTTCTTGTTGATGTATGTTTATGTCAAGACAAGTTTCACTTGTTTTGTGGACCAATCCGGGGGATACGTCTCGATAACACTTACAAGAACCATGTTCTTGGATGCATTGCTCTGTTTTTTTTACATTATGTGAAAGTGCATATATACATCCTTTCCACCAAACACCACGAATATTTATAAAATTGGTTACCCCTTTCATTGTAAAACAAGCCTTATTTAGCACTAGTTAGGGCCACTTTGTGATCCTTTATTTTTTTCATGCATTTTATTTTAGGAGGTTGGCACTATGGTATCTCTTCATCGAACCCCTCACACTCCCCATGCAAAACTACATTTTGCGACATGTACATATGGTTAGATATTAAGCTTTTAAGCCCCACCTCTCATTAATGTGACATCTCGTTTCTCTTAGTTTGTAAATATAACTATATTGGCCAAAAGACTATGGCAAACTCAACATGTGTGAATGTTTGATTTGATGGATCTTTGTATAAAAGGTCAATGAATGTAAATTCTATTATTTACTAGAAAATGGATAAGTGTTGCATGACTGTTGGAAGGGGGGGTGTACTAAGAGAGACCTCAAATTCTATGAAAGAGATGGTGAAGGGGACCAGGAATGGTTGCGTTAACCTCCACCAAACCAGTACCTTACTGGATATAATTGCTCAGGACCAAAACAACCCTTTGACCAAGAAATGAATTAGAGTCACGCTGGTAGGTGGGAAGAAATCCTCAAGAGTTAATGAGGGGATGGGGTAGAGCACCCATATGTAAGGATTTTTGACCTGACCACAGACTAAGAATTCGAACCACACACAACCTTGCTGAGAAAGGAAAGAAAAGGAAGGTGTGGTAGGCAGAGGAAGATCTGCGAAGAGTGCAGAGACAAGAGACTAATCTCTCGGGTTCAAGGAAGAACTAAGAAACACACATTCTAGTTGCAAGGAAATGGATAGCAGGGTTATGATGGAAGCTGATAAACAAGGCTGGTCCTCCTTGCTTAGTATTGTGTAACTCGTTGCCAAGATCCTGCGGGAGAAGGAGAGTAACCTCTGTCCCTACTATCGCTGAGTCAAAAGAAATGATTTTATCGCAGAGCATTGTGGTCTGGCTCAGGGGTGGCTAGTGGTAAATCCGTTAGGAGTGACCAAGCCTATGGTTGGGTGGAAACATGCACCCCTTTCAGCAGTTGCTTCATGTTATCTGGTTCTGATAAGTATTTTCCTACTTTATGTATTGAACTGAAATAATGGATGAATGCATGAGTTTATGTATCTATATGTGTATTTATAAATGGCTTATGTGTGGAATGGTCGTGATGTGTGTATGTAGTCATCTCCTTGTGAACTTATGCTTATGAATGATAGTTTGTATGCCCAAGCTTAGCTCCTGAGGCTTCTTAGGACATAAGCTTGCAAGACGACCGAGAAAGAGATATCGTGTCGATCTGAACCTGTCCTTTTGAATAGGATATCTCTTTCAGGTTCCTTGCTGTGCGACCGGGATCCCAAGCCCAAGTCCTTAACCATTCCATGATAAATCTCATGAAGGATAGCGAAGTTCAAGCCTTGATAGGGGAGGTCTCTTCGTTTGGAAGACGAGCGAACGAGATGTTCGAGAGGATCCATATGATCAATACCTAGGAACCTTAGGTTAAGCCTAAGGAAGCTAAGTCCTCCTGGCTTCGGAGCTCCGGAAGTCTGGGACTTCAGAGTATGACCGACCTTACCAGCCTTATACTGCCAGAAGGTAACTGGGAGACTCGGTTTCCCGTAAGGTTGACCGACGTTGGGCGTTTCCCCAGGTGGTTAGACGAACCTATCTTACCAACTAAATCGGGATCCAAAAACCCGAAGGTCGGAGCTGCAAAGAACCCATAACCATAGATCGAGGGACCCTTCGGGTTCTTTCCTAGCCATCGATATACCAGGGACACGTGGCATGAACCCCTTTAGTTCAAAGATTGGGCACTTCGAAAGATAAGAGAAGTTTGCATCGCAACACTCCTGAACGCCAAATACCTGAGGTAACGAGAGCCGTAGATCTGTAAACCTATGTGGTCGGATCTTGACTGTGAGATCTGAGGAATGTTAGAAGTTTGTCAGTCCGGGGTGACGTGGTGCAGTGACATCACCCAAGGTGACGTGGACCCTAGCTTGATGTGCCATGTGTCACCTAGGTTCATGGGTATCACTTACCCTATAGGCCCATTGGCACGTAACACGTGTCACCCTGACCCCTTCTACGTGTCAGTTCCATATATGTGTCCACCTAGCCAACGTGGTTGGTGAAGTGATCGGGACTCCGGGAGTCCGGGACTTCGGGACTCCGAAGGACCTGGGATGTAGTATGGTGGAGAGACCAAATGGTTCGAAGGTCGAAGCCACGTGGTGAGCTTATGAGACTTTGGAACTCCGGGTGGTCTCATGCGTAGATAGTAAAGAGGCGTGAAGTGCCGAAACACTGAATTCCTCCACAAATGATATAGGAGAAAGAGAGTAAGTCCAGTCATGGGATCAGACGGTGGATGGTCTTCCACTGTGGAGGAAGGAACTTGAAAATAATACATGTGAGGTGGATCCACGTGGACGTCACGTGGCCCTCAACCAATAAACGTCGAAAGAACTTCAGAGAGATATACCCATCGATTATGGGCTCGATTTTTGAGCATGGAGACCATGGTTGGGAAACTATGGACAAGTAGAATGTGGTAGAAACCTCGAATGAAGGATTTGATCATGTAAGGAGAATGAAATTTTGAGGCCCCATCCCTAGGAAAGCCACTTAGGGGTCGGGTGTTGTAAAGCCCTTTACTAAGGGTTCAAGTTAAATAGTAAATTCGTAATCTAAATTACTTTTCTTTTCTTGAACATGACATCTAATTTCTATTTCTGTTTTCATTACAACAAATCTATCTAATGTATGTTGAAGTACTAGCAAATTTAATCAGTTTAGATATAAAATTCTCAAATTATATAGTCCAAATAGTCACAAATAGATTACACAACATAACTTTCATGCTTAACAAAATTAATACTGGTAAAAAACCTCTTGAAGAAGAAGTTTGTTCCTTTCTTTCATGTTGTTGCTAACTGCTTGGAACTGCCTGAAAACTAAACCTTTTCCTCCCAACCAACTAGGAACAGAGCCTCTTTGGCTCCCTAACTCCAGGAATCCTTGCGGTTTCCTGGCCCCTCGAGCCCAAAATCCCCAGCAACCCCGGTGCCCCCTGTGACAGACCTTCAACAAGCTCCTCAACAAAACCACAACAAGCTCCTCCACCAAACCACCACCAGATCCTCCAAACAGAAAAAGACCCCTAATACAATCCTCCCCCCTTGCCTTATCCTCCCCTCCCATCATTCACCGCCTTCTTCCTTCATTTAATTCTCAACTACCCTCCCTCAATTTTGTATCAACCACCTTATCCCCTTTTCATTAATGGGTTGATCTTCCGATACAAAATAATAATTAATAATTTATTAAACTGGATTTTTTTAAACATATATTTAATCATTGAATTAATTAATTAATTAATTAAACCAATATACATTCAACAAATATTTAACCAGGACAATTAATTAATTAATTAATTAAACTAATATACATTAAACAATTATTTAAATCATGACAATTGATTAATTACTTAGGGTTGTTACATACACCCACCCTTCAGGAAACTTCGTCCCGAAGTTAAAGTTTTTTTATGATACACGGGAACAGACACATAGTTCACACATTCATACATACTAGTGTACATGTAACATAAGAAAATTCACACATACTAGTGTACATGTGCAATAAATGCATGTGTAGCTAGTACATACAAGTCTCATGCATGTACTAATAACAATAACTATCATCTCTATAGTAATTTCTGTATGCATCCAATCCAATCAACAAGACTATTCAATTTATAAAAGATAATAAACTAATCAATTGTTTGCGAAATCCCTTAATTACAATAATCTAGCTCAACAATGTTTATTTAGACAATTGTATTTTAGTTAAGTAATTATGAATATACATATATACACATTTTCTTTTTAGAAGGAAAAACAATAAATTCCACCATAAGGCAAATCTCCATACACTCTCAACTATTTCTATTCATCCTTCCTCCCTAACTTACTTCCATCTTCCATTCCTATCCTTCCTCTGCTGGACTATCTTGGAGCGTCAACTATATTGACCTAACTCCAAATAGAACCCATAAGCATAAGTGTCACTATCTTGACCACGCTTCCCCAGTAGGCAACTGACAATCATCATCACATGTCTAGGGGAGCGTGAGCTAACACCGTCCTCCCATGACTCCAGGTTTCAGAAGATACACGGTGGGAAATCCCTCCACCCCTCCTAACAGGTCTAGGGTCCACACCCTACAATGGAATATACAGTGGCACCATGTTGCTGGGAATTTTGTCATCGTTTATTCAGTTTTTGGGCAGTCTCACCACCTGAAAACCTGCACTGGTCCATATATCATAACAGTGCATTCGTACCAATATAATTTCACATACAAAGATTCATACCATATTGTTTCTCGGTCGGTGGTCATGACATCCACTTTCATTACCATTATCCCTTGACTATTTCATAGCCCATTGACCTGCAAATGAGTCTATAACACAAACTCATACATATCTATGCATTATCATCATGTAATTGCAAACAACCTTAATCTCAATTCGGTATCCACGTACCAACAACTTTAATATCAAAGTTTTCAAGTTAGAAATAGATCTCATAATATCCCCATAATTCAATTAACGTTACCCGTTCATAGAATTTTCATTTATATAATAGATTGCATCATATCGATCATCATTCAAATAACATTTAAACCTTCATAGGATTCACATTCACATAGTAGATCACATCATATCCATCATCATTCAAGTGACATTTAAACATTTATAGAATTTACATTCACATAGTAGATCACATCATATCCATCATCATTCAAATAACATTTAAACATTTATAGAATTTAGATTCACATAGTAGATCGCATCCTATCCATCATCATTCAAATAACATTTAAACATTCATAAAGGTTCATACATCTTAAAAGTTCAAGTGTATCATTAATAGTTTCACGGTGAATAGAAAATAAAGGTGACCAGGCCTCAGGTAATCCTAGCTGTCTAAGTCAAAAGGTGGTGTTACATACACCCAACCTTCGAGAACATATTCTCGAGGTGGTCAAAAAAGTGAGGGATAATCTTGTCATAATGTCTCAGCATCCTCCCAAGTAGCAGATCCTGGACTAAACTTGTCCCACTGGACCTTAACTTGGTCTATCGGACGGTTCCTGAGCTGTCAAACTCTACGGTCCAATATGCGTAATGGTTCTATCGTGAGGGTTACCGCATCCGATACCTGCAATTCCTTCCAATTTAGTTTATGTGATTCATCAACAACATAATGACATAGAACAAATACATGAAAAACATTATGAGTTTTATTCAAGTGGGGTGGCAGTACAAGACGATAGGCAACGGGTCCAACTTTCTCTTGGATTTTGAACGGTCCTATAAATCGAGGTGACAAATTTGTCCCCTTCCCGAACAGAATGACACTCTTATTAGGCTTGATACGAATGAAAACCTGATCTCCCACTTTATAACTTTGATCAGTCCTATGTGCATCCGCATAACTTTTCTGTCTATCCCGTGCTTCCTTTAGGATCTGCCTAATCTGAATCACCTGTTCCTCCATCTCTTGAATCAATTCTGGCCCAACTGTCACTCAGTCTTTTAACCTCTCCCAACTCAACGATGTTCTGCATGGCCTTCCATATAGAGCTTCATAGGGTGGCATTTTGATGGAGCTATGAAAACTGTTATTGTAGGTGAACTCTACCAAAGTTAGGTACTTCTCCCAATGGGTTTGATTATCCATAACATACATCCTAAGCATGTCTTCCATAACCTAATTTAATCTCTTAGTTTTCCCATCTGTTTCTGGATGATAAGCTGTGCTTAAGTTCAACTAAGTCTCCAACGCTGACTTCAAACTTGTCCAAAACCTAGAAGTGAATATGGAGTCCCTATCTGAAATGATCTTCTTAGGTATCCCATGTAAATGGATGACCTCACTTACAAACACACGTGCCACATCAGTGACATCATAAGTGTCTCTAATTGGAATAAAATGAGCACTCATGGTTAAATTATCAACTATCACAAGAATGACATTGTGTCTATGAGATGTGAGCGGAAATCACACAACAAAATCCATAGAAATGACTTCCCACTTGGACATAGGAACATCATGTGGTTGTAGGAGTCCTACCGGGTGATGGTGATCGAATTTCACTTGTTGACATTCTAGGCACTTGGTGACGAAATGGACTACATCGTGCTTCATGCCTACCCAGAAGAAGAGCTTCCTCATGTCTGCGTACATTTTCTTCACACCCGGATGCGCACAATAAAGTGCTCTATGGGCTTCCTTATTCTGTTGGTGGATTATCATCTACCGATATTGGTGGTTTGGGAGGCTCCCTTGGCACCAGGTTGGGAGGCAATGGAGGTTATGGAGGATTGTCAGGTTCCTCCCTCGCAGACTCTGTTTTCATGGTATCACTTCCACCGGACGCGCTGATGCGTTGGGCAACAGGTTGCCCCCTTGTGGGCTCCTCTCCCATATGACTTGGCCTGATGCCTGGTGTTTGTGCGCTCGTTCTCTGCTGACCTGTGTGCTGCGATGCCATGCTTGATGTATGGAAGGTGCACTTAGATTTTGAAGTGGAGATTGGGTTTAGAGCCAACAAATATTTTCTTCTCCTCTTGGCATCTTTCCTACAAGGGTTTTAATGGCACAAGAAAGTTGGAAGAATATGGGGGAGGACAGGGGCCAAAAGCATCCAGAAGGCCCTGTTCTGTGTAGCAATAAGTGTGGGTTCTTTGGTAGCTCTGCCACCATGAATATGTGTTCGAAATGCTACAGAGACCATTTTTTTGAATCAAAATTGGTATTTGAAATTAATCAAAATAGATTAACAATGTCGTATTTTTTTTTTGGTTTCATTTCTGTAAGTGAATAATTCAATAATGGAATTTTCTAGTTTATTTTGATTTTAGTGGGTCAAAATATTCTGGAAAGAATTACAGTTACAATTATTTATCTATTTATTCCTAATGGGTTATGGCAGGGTGGGCGTTATAGAAGAAAGTGTTGTCTCCATCAGGAAACTTGATTTTCACTTTTCATGCATTATGCGTTGGCTGGGAAACAAATTCTATCTAGTTTTATCTTTGATAATTTTGAAAATCCAATTTCAGAAAGTAGTAGATTAGACCTGTAAATTCTATTTATAATATTTTTAGAATGGAATACAGAGTTTGATTTGGAACAAAGTTGTAATTCAGGTATATGCTGGTGAATTAAATGAATTCGATATTCGTCAAGGTTGATATATATATATATATATATATATATATATATATATATATATATATATATATATATATATATAACAGTGTGTTTGGCTTGCAAGATAGGTGGATCTGGAGCTTGGCCCTCGTGCCAGATTTATATTTACACTTATATATATTTTCATATACAGATTATTTAGGGATTGTTTAGGGTTTCAATATAACAATCTAGGGGTTATTTAAATTTCTGGGTTAGTGTTGGAACAGTTCCAATCCTAAACTTTCCTTCTTACAAGCGGATAGGTGAGTAGGCCCTGGTCCAAGTTTTTAAACCATTGCTCTGATACCATGTGTAAAGCCCTTTACTAAGGCTTCAAGTTAAATAATAAATTCGTAATCTAAATTAGTTTTCTTTTCTTGAACATGACATCTAATTTCTATTTCTGTTTTCATTACAACAAATCTATCTAATGTATGTTGAAGTACTAGCAAATTTAATCGGTTTAGATATCGAATTCTCAAATTATATAGTCCAAATAGTCACAAACAAATTACACAACATAACTTTCATGCTTAACAAAATTAATACCTCTTGAAGAAGAAGTTTGTCCCTTTCTTTCCTATTGTTGCTAACGGCTTGAAACTGCCTGAAAACTGAACCTTTTCCTCCCAGCCAGCTAGGAATAGAGCCTCTTCGGCTCCATAGGTCCAAGAACCCTTGTGGTTTCCTGGCCCCCCGAGCCCAAAATCCCCAACAACCCTGGTGCCCCCTGTGACAGACCTCCAACAAGCTCCTCAACAAAACCACAACAGGCTCCTCCACCAAACCACCACTAGATCCTCCAAACAGAAAAAGGCCCCTAATAAAATCCTTCCCCCTTGCCTTATCCTCCCCTCCCATCATTCACCACCTTCTTGCTTCATTTAATTCTCAACTACCCTCCCTTAATTAGGTGTCAACCACCTTATCCCCTTTTCATTAATGGGTTGATCTTCCGATACAAAATAATAATTAATAATTTATTAAATTGGATTTTATTAAACATATATTTAATCATTAAATTAATTAATTAATTAATTAATTAAACCAATATACATTCAAAAAATATTTAACTAGGACAATTAATTAATTAATTAATTAAACTAATATACATTAGACAATTATTTAAATCATGACAATTGATTAATTACTTAGGGTTGTTACAGGTGTGTTACAAATTGGTATCAGAGTATGGTTACAACACTTGGCCTGCTTAGGCTCGTAGACGAGTTGCGTAAAAACCATATTTAAAGAACTTTTAGGGTGACACCCTGTCTTACGTCTTTCCTAAAGAGTCTGGTTAAATTCTTACTGAAGAAGAAAATGAAATATTTCTACTGTGTGTGTGTATTTAAGAAATATGAACTTGGTGTTGTTAATAAAATAATAGACTGTTAGCTAAAAACAAGTGTTTTGTCAACACTCAAGCAATCAGTGAATCACGGGAAACTACAAGCATAAAGGATGGTGACACACCATGAAGTGTGGGATGGCTCCCACAGTAGAGACGAAGAATTTGACGAGAGGAGGGCGATGGAAACCCTTCTGGATCTGGATGAAACTGTAAGGAGCCTCATGGATGAATTACAAAGTTTCAAGGCCGACAATGAGAGATTGATAAAAGAGCAAGAAAAATAAACGAAAATTAATGGAGTCTTGCTGCAAAACTTATCCGATATACAGAGGCAGTTGTAGCATGGACCCACAACCAGTCAAGTGGACCGACGACATATGAATATAAGTCAAATTCCACCCGATATACGAAAACATGGTCCCATACGCGACCACACTAGGAGGAGTACCTCGAGGAAGGTCCAACTTGGAGATAGGGGACACTCATCGGGAGAGTCATCTGGAAAGGGAACTGGCAACTCCGAGGGGTATTCTAGTAGCAAAAATAGCTCACATTCTCAAAGGAAAGGAAAGAAGTGAAATCATTCCAAAATTCATGACCCTGAAGAGTTTAAGAAAGCCAAACCACCCTATTTCAATGGAGATATTGAGAAAGGGGAAGAGGCATAAGCTTGGATGTTTGGTTTAAAGAAGTACTTCAGAGTCCATGACTACTCTGAAAACTTGAAGGCTCGAATAGCCATCTTCAACCTGAATGGAAAGGATTCCATTTGGTGGGAAGACCATAAGAATGTGAAAGGAATCCACGAAGGGGAATTATCATGGAAACAATTTGAGAAACACTTCAAGAAGAAGTATCTGTCAGAGAAATAATTTGATGGGACAACTAAGGAGTTCTATGACCTCAAGCTGGGACAACTCATCATAGAGGAATATGTCAATAAATTCCTTGAGCTACTGAGGTATGTACCCTACATAAAGGATGAAAAGGTAAAAGTGAAATGATTTATTAGTGGGTTACCTCAGAACTACCAGAACAGGATTGAGTTTGACGAGCAAAAGACCTTAGAAGGCATTATCTGGAAGGCAATGTATTGTTATGAACAACTCAGGAGTCAGACAAAACTTAGCGAGAACTAGAAGAAGAAGAGTAGTTCGAGATTCAATAAGAAGGGGTTCAAATCCTCAAGATTTAAGAACTATAGGAAGGAGTTTGGACCTTATACTTTGATGGCTCTAAATTGCAAGAAGGGTTTGAGACAGGGTACATCCTCATCGATCCGGAAGGTAAATGACATTTCCTGTCCTGCAGACTAGAGTTCGATGCACAAACAACACTGCCGAGTATGAAGCTCTAGTATAGGGGCTAAATAAAACCATAGACTTAAACATAAAAGAATTGAATGTTTTCAGAGATTCTCAAATCATCGTTAGGCAAGTTAAGAATAATATACATTGTAATTCTCCACACCTAAAGAACTACCAACAGGAAGTGCACATGCTAATAATTTTTTTTGAAGCTTTCAACATTACAACGATTCCCAGACCAAAGAACATTCTTGCTGATTCTCTGGCCACCGCTGCTTCAAGGCTATCACCTCTAGAATATTATGAAGCCTCCCGGTTCACTGTGGAGCTACTTTACAAACCATCAATGCCCAACAATATTTCTAATTAGAAGGTCTTTGAAGGAGATGAACAGATCATAAACGTTTTGACCAACCATGATAATTTTAAGGACTTGACTATTGACGATGAAGTATTCCAGGAACAATCAGCAGAAGCCGATCCTCAGATAGATCAACCATCTGACAAACCAAGATATCACATGATAACGAAGGGAATAACCACCTTATAAAACCTTTTCGACCCGAGGGAACGATTTAAGGGGTAAAAAAATGCAAAGACCGGTAGTTCTTGTCCCATGCATGAAACTATAAATCTTGGAACCCCGGAAAACCCAAAAAATGTAAACCTCGGCAAGACCATATATAAGGAGGAAAGGAAGACCAATCTCAAACTCTTCAGACAGTATCAAGATGTCTTTGCATGGTCCTACCGAGATCTGAAAACTTATGATACTCGTATCATTCAACACACTATCCTGTTAAAACCCAAAGTGAAACCCTTTCAACAAAAGCTTTGGAAGTACCTCCCATCCTTGGAGCCTCTCATGTGTCAGAAGTTAGACACTCCTGACACTCTGCATGGGTAGAAAATCTGGTTCAAGGTTAGACACTCTGCATGGGTAGAAAATCTGGTTCCTGTAAGGAAAAAGTCTGGGGAGATTCGCCTATGCGTAGATTTTAGGAACCTCAACAGAGCCTCAGAAAAAGACAACTACCCAGTCCCACCAATGGAACAACTCTTGCAGACTGTGTCTGGATTTGAATTTTTTTCCTTACTAGATGATTTCTTAGGGTACAACCAGGTTCTAGTTTCAGAAGAAGACCGCTTGAAAACTACCTTCCGAACCAAGTGGGGAACTTTCGCTTACAAACGCATGCCTTTTGGGTTAATTAATGCAGGGGTGACTTTCCAAAGGGCCATGGACGTAGAATTTTAGGGATTAATCAACAAATGTGTAGTAGTGTACTTGGACGATGTGACTGTGTATTCAAAGAACATAGAAGATCACATCCAACAATTAACCCAAATTTTCGAAAGGTATAGGAAATACAACATATCCTTAAACCCTAAGAAAAATATTTTCAGTGTCGAGGAAGGTAAATTTTTAGGCCACATCATATCTCAAGCATGCATTCACATAGACCCATAAAGAATTAAGGCTATATCTCAGCTTCCATTACCTCACAACAAGAAGGCTATGCAGTCGTTCTTTGGGAAAATCAATTTTGTGAGGAAGTTCACTCCCGATTTCACGGAAACTATCAAACCCCTACAAAAAATAATTCGTAAGGATGCTGAGTTTAAGTGGGATGATGAACGGAAGAAGGCTTTCAATAATATGAAAACTACAATCTCTCAAGCCCCTGTGCTGTCAAGTCCCGATTTCAACAAAGATTTCTTCCTCTATACTTTCGCCTCCAACCAATCGTTAGATGTAGTATTGACTCAGAAGGATGATGACAAAAATGAAGCTCTAGTATTGTTCATGAGCACTAACCTCCAAGGTGCCGAACTTAATTATCCTGCTATAGATAAACATGCTTATGCAGTATATAAAGCAGTAAAACATTTCAGATCTTACATCCTCAAGAACCATACCAAAGTAATCGTGCCTCACCCCGTAGTCCGATCCCTATTTACTCAACAAGAGATGGGGGAAAGAAGAGGGAACTGGATGGCAGTAGTCCAAGAATTTGATCTAGATATAAAACCTGCTAAATTGGTTAAAGGACAAGGGTTATGCAAACTAGCAGCTAAAGCTCAAGACCAAGTAAATGAAGACCCCAGATGGGAGAATGAAATGACATTATGGTGTGCTGAAGATTCATACATTTCCCCATGACAAGAGTCTTGATATGAGAAACTGACTTATCTCCTACACCATGGGACTTGTCCATAAAACCTCAACCCTAGGGAAAGAAGAGATCTCAGGTTAAAATATGCACAATATCGCCTGATAAACTTGGTACTCTTCCGGGTTAATTATAATGGGGTACTTTTGAGATGCCTCGAATGTGAAGATGCAGATAAAGTTCTAAAGGAGCTCCATGATGGCCCTGCCAGTGGACATTTTTCAGGAGACACCACTGCTCATAAGATACTGAGAGATGGTTATTATTGGCCCACTTTGTTCAAGGACACTCACACATACGCTAGAAACTGTAAAACTTGTCAAATAAGCACTAGGAGGGAGAAGAAAGCAACAATCCCTCTCCAACCGATGGTCGTTTCTAGGCCTTTTGAGCAATGGGGGTTAGATATCATAGGATAGATTACACCAAGCTCTTCAAAACAACACAAGTACATACTCACTTCCACCGATTATTTCACGAAATGGGCAGAGGCCATCCCCCTGACTCATGTAAACAAGAAGGTGGTAATCCAATTCATAGAACAACAACTAATCACAAGGTTCAATGTCCCTTCTATTCTTGTTTTTGATAATGCAAATTACTTTTCTTCCACCTTATTAAAAGAGTTTTCCCTAGACAAAGGAATCATAATTAGATACTCTGCAAATTATTATCCACAGGGAAACAGAGTGGCAGAATCAACTAATAAGAACCTAGTCAGGATATTGAAGAAAACGGTTACAGACAACTAGAGGAATTGGCATAATCTACTCCATAACACTTTATGGGTAGATAGAGTGACACCCAAGGAAGATATAGGGAATTCTCCATACTTTCTAGTATACAGACAGGAAGCCATTCTCCCGAATGGGTTATATCTTCCATCTCTACAACTTGCTCAGGGGTCCAGAGGGCATCCTCATCAATCTTACAACAAAGAATTGACACCCTGCTCATGATAGAAAAAGAAAGGGAGAAAGCTAAATCAAAGTTCATAGCCCACCAATAGATAGTTAAAATATGGTTTGACAAGCATAAAGCTAAAGAGAAGAATTTTGAAGTAGGAGACTTATTCCTAAAATGGGACAGAGCAAATGAGCTTAAAGGATATCAATGAAAACATCCATAACACATTGCCGATCCCTGACCACCCACTAGGAAATTGACACGATGGGACGTTTTAGCGCTAGATACGATTAGATTATGATATTTTAAGAGGTTAATTAATGCCAAATATCACATTAGTTGCTGCTTCGTGTGCGAATCAAAAGGCCATTTGAAATTACTTATAGAACACATCACCATCCACACCTCCATCGTCAACCCACGATGGATTAAATTGCAAAGATCCAACAACAAATTTGTTTGAATTTCACTCATCACCCGAATTAATTGGTCGATGCGACACGGTAAGTTCTTCCCCGTTTAAATTCTCTTGAGTTATTGTAAATGAGACCATTCTCCATGCAAAGGAGTTCCATATCATCCATAGGAGCGAGACAAGAAATTCAAAGCTTCCAAGATCCCGTGAGTATCAAACTACAAGGTTTACCAAGCGTTACAGGTATGTACCAGTCTGAATTTTCTGTGTTTTACTTCGTATATACATTTTTAACTAATGTCTCTCTGTATGCCAGCCCTAAAGGATTGTTTCGATTATAGGAAAAATGCCTCCAAGAAAACCAACCACCAAGCGATCTCTGAGAGCACTGAAGCTAAAGGAACTAGAGGTAGGAGAAGGCTCCTCCCCAGCAGCTGCAAAACAATTAGAATTTGCTCCAAGGTTGGAACCAGTCATCAGGACATCTACCAAGAATATTTTCACTCAACCTCCAGCCTTTGAAGACACAGAGGCAAGCACAGGGACCAAGGTGATACTTCCGCACTGAGGAGAGATTTTCAAGAAGATCAGTCGGGAATAATTCCCAGAATATATCCCACACAACGACCTCGATATGAGAGAGCTTGATGATGAAGTTTTTCCAAACATTCGAAGATCATACTTGCACATGGTGGCAAGGAAAACTTCAGTGTTCCCTTGCATAGAACTCCTAAAGTGGCTTATCGACCACACAGACACACAAAAGTGTTTGATTAACAACGTCAATGGCGAGTGTGTCGGGGTTTTCCTTCCGGTAGAGGTGCATAGTTATTAAAAGCTTAGAGACCTGGACGAGTTGTTGAACACAGATTTAGTTGTAAATTTCTATGAGTGCCACGACACCGGCCGGGTGATGGATTCATGGTGGAGAGAAGTCAAGAAATATACCAATCAGACATCTGGCTGGTACTAGACGACCAACTTAAGGGAGCCGTATATCCATCTAATAGCCCTCATTTGCCAGTGTTACGGGGAGAAAGACTGTTCCAAGTTTTCAGAGGCATGGATGCCTCTAGCTTACATAGTTGCCATTTCCAGGAGAGATTTCAATTGGGGAGCCATCATTTCAAAGCAACCGAGCATCTGCATACAACAGGCTTAGACGCTGAAAGAAGGAGAGACTCCATCCTTATACATGGCATCGTATTTACTGGACGTCATATGCGCCAAGAATGTCTTTGACAGCATGAACTTGATATGGCATGCCTAAAAAATCCCAGTCCACATTTACTTCGACATTTTATTGGAGAACATGTACAAAAATCATACTCTCTTATCTGTGATAAATTCATCACGCGCATTCATTTTATTCTTTTCAAGAAAGAGTGCCCGAGGCTATCAACTGCGACAAAAAAGGTGATAGAAAAGGTTGGCCTATGGTATCTGGATGAACGTGATACCTACATTAGGGTATTCGGGGCCACTGGAGCACCTCATCTCCTACCTGTACATGTTCCTGATCGACTAGTAGTAGGGGGGCTATGCTACCAAGATATCCTACAAGGCTACAACGCTACTCTGGTGAAAGATAAGACGCAGGCATTTATACGCTATAGATTCCATACAGATTTCTACCTAGTAAAAGACACTACTCAAGCTAAGCAGGAAGGACTGAGCCAATTGTAGTTTCGATTCCATACTGGCCATTTCCGCAAGCACGACCCAAAGGGTCTAGTCTTGAAACACGCATCACAAGTGTCGTCCTGCTGGCCTTATGGCCACGACATGTTCAAAGATGAGGTCTTCACCAAAAATGCTCAGGATTGGGATGAAGTCGTTGGAAGGATGACCGACCCTAAGATAACCAGGTTCAAATCCATGAGCCTGGATGAACATGCAACAATCCTAGAACAATCGTCTCAAGGGGCCCTTAGGGTCAAGGAATAAATGATAGCGGCTGAAGTGGAAGAATCCCCCCAGGTAGCAACCGAAACAACAGAGATTCCCCGGGTAACCCCAGTGCAAGATAAAAGTTCCCCCGAGGCTCAAGACACATGAGAGAGGGGGTTACTTATGTTAGAACATGCACATAGGATAATTGATCAGCTGTAAGATGAGCCAGACATCCTAAACATGGCAAGGCTCTCTGAAGACAATCTGGATAGAAGCTAGACGGGCCCAAGCAGCCCTGCATTCATAGATCTCGATGACATTACTGGGTTAGATGACCTAAGTTCACAACACTACCGACCGGTTCATCAACAGGTGTTTCAGCTCAGCCAGGGACTATCGAAGTATCACAGAGGATTGGTGTGTTAAACCCTTTAAGCGAGCTGATAAATATATATGATGATGATGAGAGCCTAGAAGTATCTCTTGTGACCCCTGTGGATATCGACGAAGAATAGGGACCAGAGAAGACATCTTCCCCTCTTCTCGATGCCCAAATTCATAAGGTTCCACAGAGAGAACAAGAAGCCAAGAGTGTCCTAGACACTCAACTTCCTGATGCGTCGAAGACCCAAGCAAATAGTTCGAAGAACGAGCCAGGGTTGGATGAGCCAAAGGAAGAAACCCCACAACAGGAAATCAACGTCTCAATGGTCGATGAACAAGTAAGTACTGATATTATCCCTGACACCTCTATTTCAATCGATACTCAAAACCCCGATGAGCAATAGAGAGAAGCCGGGTCTTTGGAGCACAACGAGGAAGTTCAAGAACCCAATCTTGAACAATTATATACTGTCGGAAGTCTGGGAAATACACTCACCTGGGGAGATCAACAAATCCCCGAACCTGTGGACGAAATAGACGACATACATGCCATAGATTATGATCGAAAAAGGAAGGCTATCGTCCAGAGGACCACCAAGAAGAGGAGGATCACTTTAGATCGCTCCATCCTCATCACTACAGAGGAACATCTAATCAACACAGAGCATGCTAAGACGTCCGAACTCATCGACGCAGGGATGGAAATAATAGATGCCACCCTGGAAAGAGCTAAAAGAGATGAAGAGGAACTAACCACTGCCCTGAAGGAGCTAGAACATTTGTGCCATTTGTCGAAATAATATCAGGACACCACACATGCTGCGATGTATCTAAGGAGCAAATTCAAGGAGGCCTACAACAGCTTCACATATGAATGACACCTATTCACAGCTAGGATAGCTGAGCTTCAGGAAGACACCCTCATGGCTCTTGCGACATGCAAAGATACAGAGAGGTGGTACGAGAAAGCGCAATAGGCTGCAGAAAGAATATAGTATATGAGCGCGGTGCAAAAGGGACGAGATGCTGAAGAGCATGACATTTGGGTGTTAAGAGAAAGCAACATCGACCACATCAAGAAATCAACCGAGTATTGGGAAAAAATGGCGCGGGAGCCTCATCGGGAGATTCAGGAAAAATGGGCCAAGTGCGAGAAGAGCTGGGTCAAAATCAACAAGGAAATGAAGGATATCAGACTCCTCGAGTTTTGCATGCCGGATGACTTTGTCGACTTGCACGACATAGTCAAATCGCACACTGAGCAAGACTCCTTATGGGCCGAAGAAATAACAAAGGTGACAGACACGACACAAGGTCAGGTGCGACAGTTTATGGAACACCCAATCAAAGCTCGGGCTATGCTGCAACAGTTAAGTGCTAGTATAGTCAAGTTTCAGGCACATGTAATAGAGATAAGAGAGATTCACTTGGCCCCGATGGAACAACATAGATTCCCATACACCAACACCTGCGAGGATCTGTTCATCAAGTGGTTGGAGTATGAGAGGAGTCACCCTCTTAAGTGATATCTTGAGATGAGTCACATAAAACTCATAGGAGAGAATGCCATGTGGCAAATTTTGTTTTGCTTATCTGCACTTTAATTGTTATTTTTAGTTAATTTTATGTTATAAATAATAGCATCGACTGATTAGCCAGAAGGTCGATGGTTTTGCAATAAACTCTCATTTTTGGTTTTGTTAAGAACTATTTAAGAGTTGCCTTTAATTGAGAAGTCCTTCTAGACCAGAGACAAGTTTATGTTTTCATCAAATGCGTGTATGATTGGATGTGGAGAAGAAATATTTCCTATTTCGTCTCATAAATGGATGCACTAACGAGTAAGAGCTATTAAATCTATTGATAAGTTATCTGATGCAATGTTTTACAGTTCTTTATTTAATGATGGAAATGAATCTTTGTGTTATTATGTGATTGATGATTAGAGTTGAGTGAATTATTTTACTTGCCGTCGTTTATCACATGCATGTTTTCTTTTGATAATTTGTATCTCAGTCAGTAATTGGAATATTCACATGGTTAATGTATTAGTACTAGGTCCGTGGTATATGATCATTGCCTGCATGCTAGAGTAAAGGGTTGTCCCAAGCTCAACCTCTTCTCCAATAGTTTAGTTTGTTCCCACTTTGTTACCTAGTTGGTTTATACCGACTTTATCTTATATCAGTCCCATCTAAGAGAAAAATGCAAAAAAAGAGAACGCCCAAATTGAAGGAGAAAGCCTTCACAAGAAAACGTAAAGCCCATCAATTATTTTGGCCAGATCGCAAGATCTGGAGAACCATTCCACCATTAAACGCTACAGAGTCTAATTGGGCCTTAGTGACGGGTTTGGTTCCTGATGTTGATTTAAAGGGATTTAGGTCCCATCAACAGAGTGGTCTAAGGGATTATCTTAGAAAATCCTATAAAGATACTGAGGTATGATCTCAGTCGTAGGTGGAAGAGGAGCAGAGATCACCTCAGTGGCAGGTGGAAGAGAAATAGGGCTCATTTCAAAAGGTGACTTTTTTCCTGTCATGTGTTCAGTGTGTTGTTCGTGTCATGTTGAGCAACATTTGTCAATAGTATGGCAATAATATGGCTGAAATAAGGACTTAGAATAACTTATAATATGCCATTGTAACATTTTATGTTAAAGAACTAATGTTATCCCTTGACATAACATTAGTTCATTCTTAAATCCTATAGCAGAAATATCAATCTTAACTCTACGAGATTATTAAAATGGCCTCAATATGAGGCCAAATAAGACATCAAATTATTTGATTGGTAAAGAAAATCCTGTTGTAAAATCTTAAAATGACCTCAATATGAAGCCAAATAAGAACTCAAATTATTTGATTGGTAAAGAAAAGCATGTTGTAAAATCTTATTGGACTAGAAAAAGTACTTGATAGCTCTTCAAATTTTCAAATTAAAACTTAGAATAACATACTAAAAATTGCATCAATTTGCGCATAGATTAATATGAGTTAAGAAAATCGTTTATATTAGTCCCTATTGCCTGAATGCAGGTACTAATAAGAGGATATGGTAGTTTCTCTTTGAACTTGTGCGTCTATGAAACATGCAGTTGATTGGAAATTATAATACATAAAGAAGAATAAACATTGACTTGTAAATTGGTTCAAGTAAAAGGTATGTGGTTCTTACATATTGGCTAATCAACCCTCTTTTTCCTTATTATCCACTATTATCTCTTTTTTTAAAACTATTTTATTCAAAATCTAAATAGTTGAAAGTTCAATGTTAAATTTTTATTGATTTTACATCAACAAGTTCTTTATATAATATGAAAGTAGTTGAAAGATCTTCCTGCACCTCAATTATTCATAACTCTTTCCAATTTCTTTAAACACTTTCATGGATATTATTATCGACATACTCGTATCATCTCAGTGTTCATCTTGTATTTCTTTTGTTTTCCTTGAAAACATATCTTTCACCAAGAAAGTATATATATGTATGAATAATTTACCACGTGAGTATATAAATGTATGAATAGTTAATATAAGCGATTTATAACATGTGTATAAATTTTTTAAATTACAACTAGTTTCATACGCTATCTTTCTTGTTGATGTATGTTTATGTCAAGACAAGTTTCACTTGTTTTGTGGACCAATCCGGGGGATACGTCTCGATGACACTTACAAGAACCATGTTCTTGGATGCATTGCTTTGGTTTTTTTACATTATGTGAAAGTGCATCTATACATCCTTTCCACCAAACACCACGAATATTTATAAAATTGGTTACCCCTTTCATGGTATAACAAGCCTTATTTAGCACTAGTTAGGGCCACTTTGTGATCCTTTATTTTTTTCATGCATTTTATTTTAGGAGGTTGGCACTATGGTATCTCTTCATCGAACCCCTCACACTCCCCATGCAAAACTAAATTTTGGGACATGTATATATGGTTAGCTATTAAGCTTTTAAGCCCCACCTCTCATTAATGTAACACTCCATTTCTCCCAATTTGTAAATATAACTATATTGGCCAAAAGACTATGGCAAACTCAATATGTGTGAATGTTTGATTTGATGGATCTTTGTATAAAAGGTCAATGAATGTAAATTTTGTTATTTACTAGGAAATAGATAAGTGTTGCATGACTGTTGGAAGGGGGGGTGTACTAAGAGAGACCACAAATTCTATGAAAGAGATGGTGAAGGGGACCAGGAATGGTTGCAGTAACCTCCACCAAACCAATACCTTACTGGATTTAATTGCTCAGGACCAAAACAACCCTCTGACCCATAAATGAATTAGAGTTAGGCTGGTAGGTGGGAAGAACTCCTCAAGAGTTAATGAGGGGATGGGGTAGATCACCCATATGTAAGGATTTTTGACCTGACCATAGACTTGGAATTCAAGCCACACACAACCTTGCTGAGAGAGGAAAGAAAAGGAAGGTGTGGTGGGCAGAGGAAGATCTGCGAAGAGTGCAGAGACAAGAGACTAATCTCTCGGGTTCAAGGAAGAACTAAGAAACCTGCAATCTAGTTGCAGGGAAATGGCTAGCAGGGTTATGATGGAAGCTGATAAACAAGGCTGGTCCTCCTTGCTTGGTATTGTGTAACCCGTCACCAAGATCCTGCGGGAGGAGGAGAGTAACCTCTGTCCCTACTGTCGCTGAGTCAGAAGAAAGGATTTTATCACAGAGCATCGTGGTATAGCTCGGGGGTGGCTAGTGGTAAATCTGTTAGGAGTGACTGAGCCTATGGTTGGGTGGAAACGGGCACCCCTTTCAGCAGTCGCTTCATGTTATTTGGTTCTGATAAGTATTTTCCTACTTTATGTATTGAACTGAAATAATGGATGAAAGCATGAGTTTATGTATCTATATGTGTATTTATAAATGGCTTATGTGTGGAATGGTCGTGATGTGTGTATGTAGTCATCTCCTTGTGAACTTATGCTTATGATTGATAGTCTGTATGCTTAAGCTTATCTCCTGAGGCTTCCTAGGACATAAGCTTGCAAGATGAACAAGATAGAGATATCGTGTCGATCTGAACCTGTCTGTCTAAAGAGGATATTTCTTTCAGATTCCTTGCTGTGCGACCGGGATCCCATGCCCAAGTCCTTAACCATTCCATGATAAATCTCATGAAGGATAGTGAAGTTCAAGCCTTGATAGGGGAGGTCTCTTCATTTGGAAGACAAGTGGACGAGATCCGTTTGAGAGGACCCATATGATCAATACCTAAAAACGTTAGGCTAAGACTAAGGAAGCTCAGTCCTCCTGGCTTTGGAGCTCTGGAACTCCGGGACTTCAGAGTATGACCGACCTTACCAACCTTATACTGGCCGAAGGTAACCGAGAGACTCGGTTTCCCGTAAGGTTTACCGATGTTTGGCGTTTCCTCAGGTGGTTAGGTGAGCCTATCTTACCAACTAAATCATGATCCAAAAACCTGAAGGCCAGAGCCGCGAAGAACCCAGAACCGTAGATCGAGAGACCCTTCGTGTTCTTTCCCAACCGTCGATATACCAGGGACGCATGGCGCCAACCCCTTTAGTTCAGAGATTGGGCACTTCGGAAGATAAGAGAAGTTTGCATTGCAACACTCTCGAACGCCAAATAACCAAGGTAACTAGAGTCGTATATCTATAAACCTACGTGGTCAGATCTTGACCGTGAGATCTGAGGAATGTTAGAAATTTGTCAGTCCAGGGTGACGTGTTGCAGTGATGTCACCCAAGGTGAGGTTGACCCCAGCTTGACGTGCCACGTGTCACCCGGGGTTTGTGGGTATCATGTACCCTATAGGCCCATTGGAACGTAACACGTGTCACCCTGACCCCTTCTATGTGTCTTCCTAGCCAACGTGGTTGGTGAAATGACCGGGAGTCTGGGAGTCTGGGACTTCGAGACTCTGGAGGACCTGGGATGTCGTATGGTGGAGAGACCAAATGGTCTGAAGGCTGAAGCCACGTGGTGAGATTATGAGACTTCAGAACTCCAAGTGGTCTCGTGCGTAGATAGTAAAGAGGCGTGAAGCGCCGGAGTGCCGAAACGCCGAATTCCTCCACAATTGATATAGGAGAAAGAGAGTAAGTCCAGTCATGGGATTGGACGGTGGATGGTTTTCCACAGTGGAGGAAGAAACTTGGAAATAGTACATGTGAGGTGGATCTACATGGGTGTCACGTGGCCCTCAACCAATAAACCTTGAAAGAACTTCAGAGAGATATACTCGTCGATTATGGGCTTGATTTTTGAGCATGGAGACCGTGGTTGGGAAACTATGGACAAGAAGAATGTGGTAGAAACCCTGAAGGAAGGATTTGATCACGTAAGGAGAATGAAATTTTGAGACCCCATTCCTAGGAAAGCCACTCAGGGGTCGTGTGTGTTACAAATTGGTATCATAGTATGGTTACAACACTTGTTCTGCTTGGGCTCATAGACGAGTTGCGTAAAAACCATATTTAAAGAACTTTTAGGGTGACGCCCTGTCTTACCTCTTTCCTAAAGAGTCTGGTTAAACTCTTACTGAAGAAGAGAATGAAAGATTTCTAATGTGTGTGTGTATTTAAGAAATATGAACTAGGTGTTGTTCATAAAATAATAGACTGTTAGCTAACAACAAGTGTTTTGTCAGCACTCAAGTAGTCAATGAATTGCGGGAAACTACAAGCATAAAGGATGGTGACACGCCATGAAGTGGGGGATGGCTCCCATAGTAGAGATGAAGAATTTGACGAGAGGAGGGTGGTGGAAACCCTTTCAGATCTGGATGAAACTGTAAGGAGCCTCATGGATGAATTACAGAGTTTCAAGGCCGATAATGAGAGATTGATAAAAGAGCAAGAAAAACAAACGAAAATTAATGTAGTCTTGCTGCAAAGCTTATCTGATATACAGAGGCAGTTGCAATATGGACCTGCAACTAGTCAAGTGGACCGACGACATACGAAGATAATTCAAAGTCCACCCGAGATACGAAAACATGGTCCCATAAGAGACCACACTAGGAGGAGTACCTTGAGGAAGGTCCAACTTGGAGACAGGGGACACTCATTAGGAGAGTCACCTGGAAAGGGAACTGGAAACTACGAGGGAAATTCTAGTAGAAAAAATAGCGCACATTCTCAAAGGAAAGGAAAGAAGCGAAATCATTCCAAAAGTCACGACCCTGAAGAGTTCAAGAAAGCTAAACCACCCTCTTTCAATGGAGATATTGAGAAAGGGGAAGAGGCATAAGCTTGGATGCTTGGTTTAAAGAAGTACTTTAGAGTCCATGACTATCTGAAAACTTGAAGGCTCGAATAGCCATCTTAAACCTGAATGGAAAGGCTTCCATTTGGTGGGAAGACCTTAAGAATATGAAAGGAATACACGAAGGGGAATTATCATGGAAACAATTTGAGAAACACTTCAAGAAGAAGTATCTGTCAGAGAAATACTTTGATGGGAAGACTAAGGAGTTCTATGAACTCAAGCTGGGACAACTCATCATAGAGGAATATGTCAATAAATTCCTTGAGCTACTGAGGTATGTACCCTACATAAAGGATGAAAAGGTAAAAGTGCAATGATTTATTAGTGGGTTACCTCAGACCTACCAGAACAGGATTGAGTTTGATGAGCCAAAGACCCTAGAAGACATTATTTGGAAGGCAATTTATTGTTATGAACAACTCTGGAGTCAGACAAAACCTCATGAGAACTGGAAGAAGAAGAGTAGTTCGAGATTCAATAAGAAGGGATTCAAATCCTCAAGATTTAAGAACTATAGGAAGGACTCTAGGATAAGCCTTCCTACTAGGAGTGTATACCAACAAAACTTCCCCTCCCAGAGTGGAAATAAACCTTTTGGAACAACCCCATGAAATACTGATAACCCAAAGAAGGAACCCTTGAAATGTTGGGTTTGTGTATAAGAAAATCTACCGAGGGATTGTCCACACAGACATCAGAACAATAGGAGAATCTACAACATCCAATAAGCTACCACAGTCAATGATGTGGCTAGGAGCATGCCGTAGATTTATGCAACTTTGGATAATAAACAAGCCGACCACCAAGCTTCAATGGTGGAGATGGAAGGTATGATCGCCAACCGTCTAGTTTCTATTTTAATTGACCCTGGTTCTAATTTGAGTTATGTGGCCCCTTAGACTGTTGATAAGTGTAAACTGCAACCAGTTAGACATGTTAAGCCATGGTTAGTACAACTAGCCACTGGCACCAAAAGAAAAGTAGCAGAGGTCATACCAGCTTACTAATTCTTTGTGGATGGATTGCCCACCCAAGCTACCCTTAACATACTTCCCCTAGGATATTATGATATGTTGATTGGTATGGAGTGGCTAGCTGCATATAAAACTAAGTTGGAATGTTACCATAAAACCTTAGAATGTGTAAATGAAGAAGGGATAAATATAACCCTCCAAGGGATTCAGAAGCCCGTCTCAATGAGATGAATATCAACCCTTCAAATGAAAAAGTATTGCATAAAGGGATGCCCTCTATATGCAATACAGGTGTTGGAATCTGTTGAGGATGACACACCGAACCTAGAGGACCATCCCATATTAAGAGAGTATAGAGATGTGTTTCCAGAAGAGGTACTAGGTCTACCTCCGAGAAGAGACATTGACTTCTCGATAGAACTTGCACCAGGAGCAATGCCAGTGTCCAGGACACCCTATAGGATGAGTACACTTGAGATAATTGAGCTCAATATACAACTAAAGGAAATGATGGACAAAGGCTACATCTAACCCAGTGTGTCTCCATGGGGAGCACCAGTCTTGTTTGTGAAGAATAAAGATGGCACACTTCGACTGTGCATAGATTATAGACAACTCAATAAGGCAACCATAAAGAACAATTACCCCTTACCAAGAATCAAAGACTTGTTTGACCAATTAGGGGTGCTTCCATTTTCTCAAAAATTGACTTAAGATCTAGATACCATCAAGTCCGAATCAAGGACGAAAACATCCGCAAAACAACCTTCAGGACCCGATATAGTCACTATGAATTTGTGGTGGTGCCATTTGGATTAACCAATGCCCCCGCCACTTTTATGTACTTGATGAATAATGTACTCAACAAATTCCTAGACAGATTTCTATTGGTTTTCATTAATGATATCCTAATCTACTCCAAGAATAGAGAGGAGCATGAATAACATCCTAGACTTGTACTTCAAGTACTAAGAGAACATCAACTCTACGCTAAGTTTAGTAAGTGTGACTTTTTCCAGAAGCAAGTCCATTACTTAGGCCATGCTATTTCTAAAGAAGGAGTGACAGTAGACCTTGACAAGATCAGATCTATTATGGAATGGCCTACCCCAAAGGATGTATATGATATCAGATCCTTTATGGGCTTAGCAGGATATTATAGAAGGTTTATAAAAAGATTTTCCAAGATTGGTTGTCCAATCACTGCCCTTCAGAAAAAAGGGGGTTAAATTCACTTGGACATCAGAATGTGAAGAAATATTTTAGACACTGAAATACCTTCTGACCCACGCAACCATGCTGAAGATTACAAACCTTGATAATGACTTCCTCGTGTGTACAGATGCCTGCAAGGAAGGACTCAAAGGAGTCCTTATGCAAGAAGGACATGTAATTTGCTACGAATCCAAAAAATTGAATGAGCATGAAATCAATTATGTGACCCATGATCTAGAGTTGGTTGCCATAATGCATGCTTTAAAATTGTGGAGGCATTACCTCCTGGGTAGGGTATTTATACTTATGACAGACCACTGTGGGTTGAAGCACCTTTTTGATAAACCAAAAATCAATGCTAGACAGGCTAGGTGGATGGCTCTCCTTAGTGAGTTTGATTTCAAAATCAAACACATCAAAGGAAAGGAAAATAGGGTGGCCAATGCCCTTAGCATAAGTGTGAAAACGATTCACCTGACAGTGGTGAGCTCCTGTGAAACGAATGTCAGGGAAATATTCAGGAATGCACAAGAAACAAATGCATTCTTCAAGACCGTGACATCGTACCTAAAACAAGAGTCCACAGGGATAAAGTATGAAGGCTATCAGATGCTGGATGAAGGTTTTCTCACTTACAAGAACATATTGTATATCCCAAGTTGTGATGACTTGAAGAGATTCATAATGGACGAACTGCACAAGAGACCATATACTGGTCTCCAAGGATATCAAAAAATGATCACGACCACTAGGAAACAATTCTATTGGCCTGGATTGAAAAAGGACATAGCTGATTATTTAGCTAAGTGTCTAGAATTCCAACAAGTTAAGGCATAACACCGACACCTAGCAGTGTTGTTATAGCCTCTACCAATTCCATAATGGAAATGGGAAACCATCTCCATGGATTTCATCACCGGATTACAAAAATCGGTCAAGAAGAAGGATTCCATCATGGTAGTGGTGGAAAAATTGAGAAATTCTTCTCACTTCGTACCTGTTAAATCAACTTGCAAGGTGATAGATATTGCCACCATTTCATGAAGGAGATATTCAGACTGCATGGAATGCCTAGGGAGATCGTATTTGACAGAGACACAAAATTCACTTCAAGCTTTTGGAAATCCTTGATGGCTGGTTTTGAGACTAAATTGTTATTTAACACAACCTATCACCCTGAAACTGATGGACAGACAGAAAGAGTAAACAAAATATTAGAAGACATGCTAAGAATGCATGTAATGCATCAACCTAAGAAGTGGGAAGACTAGTTGCCACTAGTAGAATTTTCCTACAACAACGATTATCAAGAGTCACTGAAGATGAGCCCTTTCAAAGCCTTCTATGGTAGACAATGCAAGACTCCAGTCAACTGGAGTAATGCAATGGATAGAATTACAATCGAACCCGACATGATGAAAGAAATGGAATAACAAGTGATTTAGATAAAGCAACATCTGAAAATTTCTCAGGATAGATAGAAGAGTTACATCGACGGAAAGAGAACTCCCAGAGAGTTCAAGAGAGGAGAACATGTCTATCTTAGAGTTAGGCCCAGGAAGATTTCCTTGAGAATGGGATCTTGTGCCAAGCTAGCACCTTAGTATTGTGGACCCTTTGAAGTCTTAGATATAGTGGGACTTGTAGCCTATAGGCTAGCACTCCCTCCCACAGTAAAGGCACATAATGTTTTCCATGTTTCATTATTGAAGAAATATGTACATGATTCTAATCATATAATTGACTGGTCTGTGATCCATGTGGAACCGAAGGGAGAATTCCTGCCAGAACCTCAATGCATACTAGATAGGAAGGAAATCCCACTTAGGAACTGAACCATTGCAAAGGTCAAGGTGCAGTGGAAACACTTTGGCCCAGATGAGGCTACGTGGGAAATGGAGGATGCCATAAGACATGCATATCCATTTTTGTTCACTTCTGAATATACAGAGCATGTTGACAGATAGAACATCGAGGAAAATGTTCCTTTAAGGGGGAGGGAATTGTAACGTCCTGTTTCCCCTAGTTTTTAAATATAACTATATTGGCCAAGAGTCTATGACAAACTCAATATGTGTGACTGTTTGATTTTATGGACCTTTGTATAAAAGGTCAATGAATGTAAATTCTGTTATTTACTAGAAAATTGATAAGTTTTGCATGACTGCTGGAAGGGGGGTTGTACTAAGAGAGACCACGAATTCTATGAAAGAGATGGTGAAGGGGACCAGGAATGGTTGAGTTAACCTCCACCAAACCAGTACCTCACTGGATTTAATTTCTCAGGACTAGAACATCCCTCTGACACAGAAATGAATTACAGTCAGGCTGGTAGGTGGGACGACCTCCTCAAGAGTTAATGAGGGGATGTGGTAGAACACCCATCTGTAAGGATTTATAACTTGACCACAGACTAGGAATTCAAGCCACACACAACCTTGCCGAGAAAGGCAAGAAAAGGAAGCTGTGGTGGGCAGAGGAATATCTGCGAAGAGTGCAGAGACGAGAGACTAAGCTCTCGGGTTCAAGGAAGAACTAAGAAATGAGCATTCTGGTTGCATGGAAATGGCTAGCAGGGTTATGATGCAAGATGATAAACGAGGCTGATCCTCCTTGCTTGGTATTGTGTAACCCGTCGCCAAGATCCTGCAGGAGGAGGAGAGTAACCTCCATCCCTACTGTCGCTGAGCCGAAAGAAAGGATTTTATCGCAGAGCATCATGGTCTAGCTCATGGGTGGCTAGTGGTAAATCCGTTAGGAGTGACTGAGCCTATGGTTGGGTGGAAACATACACCCCTTTCAATAGTCTCTTCACTTTATCTGGTTATGATAAGTATTTTTCTACTTTATGTATTGAAATGAAATAATGGATGAATGCATGAGTTTATGTATCTATATGTGTATTTATAAATGGATTTTGTGTGGAATGGTCATGACGTGTGTATACAATCATCTCCTTGTGAAATCATGCTTCTGACTGATAGCCTGTATGCCCAAGCTTAGCTCCTGAGGCTTCTTAGGATATAATCTTGTAAGACAACAAAGATAGAGATATCGTGTCGATCTGAACCTGTCCATCTGAAGAGCATATCTCTTTCATATTCCTTGCTGTGCGATTGGGATCCCAGACCCAAGTCCTTAACCATACCATGATAAATCTTGGGAAGGATAACAAAGTTCAAGCCTTGATAGGGGAGGTCTCTTAATTTGGAAGACGAGTGGACGCGATCCGTTCGAGAGGACCCATATGATCAATACCTAGGAACCTTAAGCTAAGCCTAAGGAAGCTAAGTCCTACTGGATTCGGAGCTCCGAAAGTCTGAGACTTCGAAGTATGACTGACGTTACCAATATTATACTGGTTGAAGGTAACCGAGAGACTCAGTTTCCCATAAGGTTGACTAGTGTTAGGTAGTTCCCCAATTGGTTAGGTGAACCTATCTTACCAACTAAACCGGGATCCAAAAATTCGAAGGCCAGAGCCACGAAGAACCCATAACCGTAGATCAAGGGATCCTTCGGGTTCTTTCCCAGTTGTCGATATACCAGGGACACATGGCACTGGCCCCTTTAGTTTGAAGATTGGGCACTTTGGAAGATAAGAGGAGTTTGCATCGCAACACTCTTGAATGCTGAATCCCCGAGGTAACTAGAGCCGTAGATCTATAAACCTACATGGCCAGATCTCGACCGTGAGATCTGAGGAAGATTAGAAGTGTGTCAGTCTGGGGTGACGTGGTGCAGTGACATCACCCAAGGTGGTGTGGACCCCATCTTGACGTGCCACATGTCACTCAGATTCATGGGTATCACATACCTTATAGGCCCATTGGAATGTAACACGTGTCACCCTGACCCCTCCTACGTGTCAGTTTCAGATATGTGTCTACCTAGCCAATGTGGTTGGTGAAATGATCGAGACTCTGGGAGTCTAGGAATTCAGGACTCCGGAGGACCTGGGATGTAGTATGGTAGAGAGACTGAACGGTCTTAAGGCCATAGCCACGTGGTGAGCTTACGAGACTTTGGAAGTTCAAAACTCTGAGTGGTCTCGTGCAGAGATAGTAAAGAGGCGTGAAGCGCCGAAACACTGAATTCTTCCACAACTGATATAGGAGAAAGAGAGTAAGTCTAGTCATGGGATCGAACGATGGATGGTATTCCACCATGGAGAAAGGAACTTGGAAATAGTACATGTGAGGTGGATCCACATGGGTGCCATGTGGCCCTCAACCAATAAACGCCCAAAGAACTTTGAAGAGATATACCTGCCGGTTCTGGGCTCAATTTTTTATCATGGAGACCATGGTTGGGAAACTCTGGATGAGCAAAATGTGGTAGAAACCACGAATGAAGGATTTGATCATGTAAGGAGAATGAAATTTTGAGGGTCGGGTGTGTTACAATTAACTATAATTATAGTAATGTAGGTAGTTTTTTTTTAACATGCAAACAATCACCTTTTAATCTTTTTTACTTGTTAAAGTAAAAGGACTAACATTGGAGGGGTCATAGAAAGATCCTAGTATTGCCTCCCTCTTTTTTTAAAAGGTGGCACTCCTCTTCTCGAGTTCAATTTTTCTTGATGTTTCTCACTGAATTCAATGGGTGATTTCTAGCCAACTAACCCCAACTAATATTTCAACTCACATAAATCTATTTATGACAACATATTTTCTTTTAAAACATAATGTTTCCCGAGAAAGGACTAGACAATCTCAATCACTAATAGAAAGTAAAATAAAGATAATAAATAAATAAATAAAAGTATGATGGGGTCATGTAGGTATTTTTTAACATGCAAACAAACACCCTTTAATCTCTTTTACTTGCCAAAATAAAAGGACCAACATTGGAGGGGTCACAAAAAGATCGTAGAGTATTCCCTCCCTCCTTTTTAAAAAGGTGGCACTCCTCTTCTCAAGTTCAAATTTTCTCGATGTCTCTCACTCAATGCAATGGGTGATTGCTAGCCAACAAACCCCAACTAATATTTCAACTCACAAAAAGCTATTTATGACAATAAAATTTATTTTAAAACAAAATGTTTCCTAAGAAAGGACCGGACAATCTCAATCACTAACATAAAAGAGAATAAAGATAATTGCAAGATTCTCTAACTAATAGAGTTTGCCCACAACACAATTTTTTCTTCTTTTTAAATGATATAAGTATGGGATCAACCATGACTTTGAAAGAGGATGGAAATAAACAAAAGTATGATAGGGTCATAAAATAAATTAAAGGAATATATCATTCAATATCAAACAAGATGAAAAGATCCACCTAGTCAAAATTCCATTGATTTAGAACCATATATAATTCATAAAGACAAAATGGTTGCTTAAGTAGTTCTTTGCAGGGCCACTTTTAAACAATACAAATCTTAGGTGTGATAAAGTTTAATAATATTTGAAGCGAAGTGGGATGATACAACCTCTGTTAAATTTAGATATGCTATTAAGTTATTTTCAATTACTAAACAATAATAGCATAAGCATGATCACTGAGAGAAACACAATCACAAGGTACACAACATTTTATCCCGGGAAACCCTCATGGAGGAGAAAACCCAACAAAATATTCCTTAATATAGATTGCCAATACAATGCCAAGATAAAAGACTAAACCACCAAGAATATCCAAGACCAAGCATGCACCTCTCTCTTTCCCTTCTTCTAATTGCAGCTTCCTTCAAAACTTGCGCAGTAGATGAGTGACTTGAGTGAGTGAGAGAATGATGCATCATCCTCTTTATTTATACTAGTTGATAGGCGCTAGGTTATGTCTTTTCACCAAGCAGGTCCGACTTCTTCAACTTGTGGTTAAAACCACTTTAATTATCCCTAGGGGTCGACTTTACAAATAACACCATATAACTATGGTTTGACCAATCCACAAAACGAGATTTGGTCTTATACAATGCCCGACATGATCAATCCACAAAAGGGGATTTTATCTATATAAAAATAACTCAATTATAATTAGAATATTCTTCTCAACTACAATATTTCAACATTCCCCCTTAACAAAAAGGGTATTCTTCAAACTTCATCAGCAGAGAGAGAGAGAGAGGGAAACAACATCATCAACATCTAGAACACTGACTTCCACATCTATAAATCATCGAAAGTTTTTCTCATCATCAATAATATCATCTTTCACAACATGGAGCTTGAGTAGCATCATCATCATCATCATCATTTGCATCAACAACAATTAGTATAACACTAATGCAAGATCATCAATCAATACAAAGCTGATGCATCATCAACAACATCACGAGGCTGATAAAACATCAACAACAACACGAGGCTAGAATAATAACATCATCAAAAACAACACGAGGATGATACATCATCATCAACAACAACACGAGGCTGAAACAACAACATCATCAACACAAGGCTGAGATAACAACATCATCATCATATAGCTACAAAATGAGGTAGGTGTAACAACATTTTGTGGTACTCTGACAGACCGTCCTTACCGGGCCTTAGGGATCTTCCCATGAATCAAAAGATTCCCTAGGATATAAAATGCTAACGTAGCTACCACGTGGTACTCTGACAGACCGTCCTTACCGAATCATTGGGATTTTCCAAGGAATCATAATATTCCCTAGGATATAAAATCCTAATGGAGCTACCACTACTGACCAAAAACTGGCATATACATGCACATGTTCTCTAGCAGAACATCCTTACCGGACCTTTGTGATCTGTCCAGGGATGATTAGTCCTCTAGGATATAAAATCCTAACTGAGCTACCCGTTGTTGGTCAAGATACCATAGTATCATCAACAACACTCCCCCTTTCGAGGGAGGTCCTTTTGGACTATACCAAGCTTGTCTCAAAAGTATTCAAACTTTACACGAGATAGAGGTTTGGTCAACACATTTGCAACCTGCTCATATGTGCCAACATATTGGATCTTTACAACTCCTCTCTACACCATATCACGAATGTAGTGATACCATATTTCTATGTGCTTCGACTTATCATGGAACATTGGGTTCTCCGTCATATTTATGCAACTCTAGTTATCACATAGAATCACGATGGCTTCCATCTCCAGATCGAATAGACCTACCAACAACTTTCGGATCCATATGGCTTCACAACTGGCGGAACATGCTGCAATGTATTCCGCTTTTGCCACGATGAGAGAAATACTGGATTGCTTCCTACTCTGCCATGAAGTCATGGATGACCCTATATCGAAACAACATCTTGAAGTGCTCTTTCTATCAAAAACACTTCCAACCCAATATGAATCAATATACCCAACCAATCTGAAGTCATGATCTCCAGTATAATAGAGACAATAATCCAATGTACCCTTAAGGTATTTCATCACATGCTTTGCAACAACAAGGTGAACACATATGGGCTCTACCAGATAATGAATCAAGGTGTTCACAACAAAACATATATTTGGCCTAGTATTTGTCAGATACATCAAAGATCTAATGATTTGTCCATATAGAGTAGCATCAACCAATTCAGACGAAGTATCAACCATGAGATTCAACTTTGTTTCCATGGGTGTGTTCATGGATTTGCATTCCAACATGTCAAACCTCTTCAGTATTTCAATTGCATACTTCCCTTGGTTAAAGAAGATCTTTTCTGGGCTCTACCAAACTCCAATACCTAAGAAATAATGCATCAGGCCTAGGTATTTCATCTCAAACTCTGCAGCAAGATTCTTCTTACAATCTATGATGATATTTTCTTCTCTCCTCAAGAATTGATCATCTACATATAGTAGTAATATCACTAGCTCATCATTCATAACCTTGAAGTAAAGGTTAGAATCAACTTTACTCTTGGTAAATCCCAAGCTCGTCAGGAAGCTATCGATTCTGCCATACCAAGCTCTAGGAGCTTGCTTCAACCCGTACATAGCCTTCTTCAACCTGTAGACATGAGTCTTTCTATCTTCAACTTCAAACCCTTGTGGTTGTTATATATACACTTCTTCTTCAATAACACCATTTAAGAAGGTTGTTTTCAGATCCATCTGGTGTAACCTCCACTTCATCTTGGCTGCAAGAGCTATGATGGTTCTGATAGAAGTGTATCTTGTTACAGGAGAAAACATTTCTTCATAATCAATGCCTTCCTTTTGAGAAAATCCATGAGCTACAAATCTTGCTTTGTGTTTTTCAATACTTCTGTCTGCAACATGTTTTATCTTGTATATCCATTTGGAAGATACCCCATATTTGTTCTTTGGTCTGGGAACTATTTTACATACATCATTCTTTATAATGGATTGGTATTCTTATGTCATGAAATCCACCCATTCTTTCTTCTGAATGGCTTCTTCAAAGAAAGTAGGTTCCTTCTCTATGAGATCACACATCAAGGCCATATAACTGGAGAATGACTTAGGTTTATTACTTTGTCTCATGGTCCCTTATGGGGCACCATACTTCTCTCCATATTGAAGAAGTTCCCATTCCCAAGCTGGCTTTCTCTTGTGAGAGATCGTCATTTGGGGAGGTTCTTGAGATTATATAATATCATGCTCTTCTGGAATCTCATCATCAAGGGTAACTATGACTTCCTTCACTGGTTCTGCAACTCTGGGAGCTACATGTTATTCTTCATATACTTATTGAAGCTAGAATCTATTTGATCTCATGAGTGTTGCATCTTCATCAAAGGTTACATCTCCGTTGATCTCAATATGATGGTAACCTGGTATGTAAATTCTGAAGGCCTTAGAGACCTCACAATATCCAACAAATATTCTCTTGTTTCCCGAAGGGTCCAACTTAGTTCTCCTTTCTTCCAGAATGTGTACAAACACTGAACATCCAAATATTTTGAGATGGCTTACTTCCATATTATTATCACATAAAGATTTCAAAGGGTTGCAGGATGACCAAGTCCTTTGTTGCACAAAAATTCCCAAACACAACATTCAAAACAACCCATTTCGGGCTTGAAATACAAGCAGCGGGCGGGTTTATTTTTCCAATAACGGAGATCCCAGAAGTAGTTCAGATCAACGACCCGCGTGTATTCGACATGTCAAAATTGTGCGAGGATTAGTGGCCAGGCAGAAGCCCCGGAGTTGCATACCAAGCACCACACATCCTCATCCAGTGGACGGTCACGATTTACTTTGGGACTTCGGGCTTCGGGAGTTTCGACATCTCCACTCCTAATTACTTTCTCCCAGAGTTGCAGATCAGGTGCCACGTGTCTTCCGGAGTGGACGGTCATGATTTACTTCGGGAATTTGGGCTTTGGGATTTTCAACATCTCCACTCTTGATTTCATTCAGAGTGTTTTCTCCCGGAGTTAAAGATCAAGCGCCACATGTCCTTCTCCATTGGACGATCATGATTTACTTCGGGAATCCAGGCTTCGGGAGTTTTAGCTTCTCCACTCCCGATTTCATATAGAGTTAAATATCAAGCACCACGCATCCTTCTCCATCAGATGGTCATGATTTACTTTAGGAATATGAGCTTCGAGAGTTTTAGCTTCTCCCTTCTCTCTTTCATCTAGAGTGTTTTCTCCTGAATTCCATAGATTGTTGTTGCGTGTCCTTCCAAATATATCGGTGGTAGTTTACTTCAGGACTTCGGGCTTCGGGAGTTTCATCCTCCACACTCCTGTTTTCCTTCGAAGTAGTTTCTCCCAGAGTCCACAGATCCCTGCCGTGTGTCCTCCTCAAATTGACGGTCGTCATTCACTTCGGAGCTCCAACTCTACATGTAGACTGCCCCCGGGCTCTGAAGTGCCAAAGTACGTGGTAGTCATCAATTCAGACATGTGGCACTCTGATATGTCATGACACATGGCATCCATCTGGCACCGACATGTGTCACCTCTCTTTTCATGACACGTCAGCATAATGACGTCAGGCCACCACGTCAGATCATCCTCCGGGAAGTGTTCTTGTTCAATGCCAAAATTAGCGCCATCTCCAAGCACGGTTAGAATGATACTAAAGTTGGAAGGCGGATAAAATTAAGTGGGGGCGCTAAATTGGTAGGGTTTCCCAGATCGCGGAACACGACTAGATCAATGACCACACTTCCTTGTGGGGATGCAACTTGCTCGAGCGTTAAAATCCTTGAGTGGTCCCACAATCGAAACCGTGGTATAGGAAAAGAGCTACGTGGTGGAAGGTGGTGAATTGTAGGCTCAAAAGCGGTGTGGGTCGAAATCGCCTTCAACAACCCCGCATTGACGTGCTTATAAAATGACAAATCTGAGATCAACACGTGGCCGCCCTCTAGGCATTAAGCCTCATTGCAATCCTGAGAAAAAAAGCAGTTAATGAAAAAGGAGTGGTGGTTGAAACCTCGACTCACTCCATAAATAGAAGGCACGGAGGGTCTGGCCATGGAGACAAAACTGTTAGCCCGAGGTACCCCTATGGATGGTTTTTCTTGCAGGCCCATGCTGATCTGAGCTCGCATCTGACAGAAGGATACACACACAGTTTGACAGAAGGATGCATAGACGTAAAGCCTTGAATGGGATGGCCAGATCACACTCCTGGTAGTTGTGGACTGATATGAGTATAAATAGATCAGTTCAAGATTTTGTTAGGGTCCTCAACTGGTTGAGCATAGCTCCCTGTTTTTGTAATATTTTGATAATAGAGCTGTTCTCTGATTTTGTATGAAACTTGAGACTTTTGCCTTAATATAAGTCAAATTATTTCACCTCTTTGTTTAAACTTGTGCTGAAACACTCGTACATGGAGGATCCAGATGAGGGTTGTAGTTGTAGTTGTATTGTAATGTAGGTTTGATTATAATGTTGTTGTGACCTGTTCCAATACTTTCCTTTTGTTGTCTTGTTTTCTCTTATGCTAAATTGCTCGGGCATGGAGATCCAATCGAGTTGTCGTAGTCGCATGATAATGGAGGTTTGATTATTATGCTACTGTGATATATTTCAGTGTCTGAAACTTAAGTTTAAGAGTGCTCTTGCGCTTGAGTTTTTCTTCACAAAGTTGCTTGAAGTCTAGATGCTCATGGAAAAATTATCCACCTTTCTCACTAAGTCTTCCTTCTACTCACCTTTAACCTTAAACCACTGACTAAAGTTAATGAGGACCTCATTTCCTTATGCATTGCTTGTCCATTTTCTGTGTTAAAACATTCTCGTATTGAGCTTTGTCCATTTGACCTCCACTCTTAAACCTACCTCCACAAACATTTTGATGGGTACTGGGCTTATCCTCCTACAATCTGAGGGTGACTCTCAGTGCTAATATTCTTGGCACTCTGGCTGTAGACAAATTGAAGACATTTACTTGGGATTGAACAACAAATAAATTTTGATTCTGAAGGTGCATAAAAAATTAGTACCTTGAAGATTCTTGTACTTGGCGACTCCACTGTTTTAGTTGTGGCTCCCAAAGGTAGACACACGAGGTCTAATCCACAACTACCTCTGGAAAGACCTGAAGTTGACCCAGAAAAGATTATTAAGAAAGGAAAGACCTCTCAAGAAGTCTTTTAGCTACTGTTCCAGATTGAAAATCTCCCTGGGAAGAACGACATTTCAGAGATCCAGTTTTAGATGGTGAACTAAAGTTAGAAACATTATTCTAATTGCTTATCTTTCACCATGGAGACCCCATCATTAAGAATTTGTTGGTGAATCCACTGGAAGGAAAAAAATAAAATGGATATGGAGGTTATCTTGGCCAGAAGGTTTTCCCCACTAAATTTCTCAGCCAGAGCTAGTTATCCACATCCCGTGCCTCAAATTGATGAATGACAAGATATACTGCGCAGATTTTATGAAGGTGAGAATGGAAACCTCTTGATCATGTTCTAGAATTTCATGCTCTGATGCAACAACTCGACATCCAACATGAAGACATACTTATGAAGATGTTTATGTACTCTCTTCATGGAGATGCTCGTATTTGGTATCACTCTCTCGAGATTTCTAGCATTTCTTCGCTCAAAGAGTTTCATGTAGCTTTCAATATTCATTACCAAAATTTTTGTTCCTTTGAGTTAATTTGTCATAGTTGTTGTGAGGAATATAAAGACTATGTTCAGGATATAATTGATTCTTATGAAGGCTATGAGAATGAAGAAGATGCCTTGGAAGAGGAATCAACTCTTTCTCTTCCCTGTTCATCTACATCAGATGAAAACTTGGCTTGCTGTCTCAATAAGGAAAGTGCATAAATTGAGTCTGTTCTGGAAGCTGATACTCTTTGTAACCCTATCTCTAAAAATCCTAGATATGAGCAAGCTATTTTTGACTCATATGATGATGATAAGATATTACTTCCTGGATTGAATCTTGAAAGGCAACCCGTGTTTAATAATGAAGAACAATTTTCTCATATTAGGCAGAAGATACCTCTTGGAATGTCATTCGAGGATCCCCCTTTATTCGATCATTATGGAGACAATGATGAAGATGATGAGGTGTTTTTTTTCTTGGAAGAAAAAATCATTAGCAGCCAACTTTCTAATGAAAGTGAAATATTTTACCAAGAGCAACATGATAGAGAGAAAGAGCCATCCATTGATATACATGAGGAGATTTCTTTCCATAATCTAGAAAATGTTATTAGAGAAGGAAAAAGAGAAGTGGATCAACAACTTGCATCAACCTTTCACTCACCTATGCTTACCACATACATTCAACCATATGTGAGCAACTGTAAAGCAGAGCAGACTTTCTGTTACCAACCTAGTAGGTTTTATCACCTATTTTATGACCCTGTAGGGGAATACATGGAGGTGCATTTCCTCAATGTATCGAAGCCTCCAAGATTGATCTTACCTTCATCATTGGGAGGTAAACTGAATAATGTAATGAGTTTTATTTCATAGTTTTGTTATCCCTTGTTGACCAGTGATAGATTAAATAAGTTTTCAATTAGGAAGTTATTTGAATGGCTCGGGTGAAAGTTTGTTTTCACCCAGTGCATTGTAAAAACGGTTAGTTTAGAATTGTACATAAATAAGCTCCTTCTGGAGCATGTGTGTTTGTTTTCTTTTTTTTTGTATGTAGAGCAGTGTACATGTCATCCTGTTTCCTTCAACAAATGTATCTAAGCTCGACTCCACAACCCAACAACTAAGGCACTGGAACTTCTTATTCTTGGAAGCTCACAGGGAGCATGCCATTCGCCGTGGAGCCAATGTTATCACATAAATATGTCAAAGGGTCGCAGGACGACCAAGTCCTTTGTTGCACAGAAATGTCCAAACATAAAATTCAAAAGCATTCCATTTCAGGCTTGAAATACAAGCAACAGACGAGTTTATTTTTCCAACGACGAAGATCCCAGAAGATTTCAGATGAACGGCTTGCGTGTATTTGGCATGTCAAAATTGCGCAAGGATTAGTGGCTAGGAAGAAGCCCCAGAGTTGCATATCAAGCACCACACATCCTCATCCAATGGATGATCATGATTTACTTCGGGACTTTGGGCTTTAGGAGTTTCGACGTCTCCACTCCCGATTAATTTCTCCCGGAGTTGTAGATCAGGTGCCACGCGTCTTCCAGAGTGGACGGTCATGATTTACTTCGATAATTCGACTTTCGAGTGTTTCAATATCTCCACTCCTGATTTCATCCAGAGTGTTTTCTCCCGGAGTTAAATATCAAGCACCACACATCCTTCTTCATCGGACAATCATGATTTACTTTGGGAATCCAGGCTTCGAGAGTTTTAGCTTCTCCACTCCCGATTTCATCTGGAGTTTTTTCTCCTGGAGTTAAAGATCAAGTGCCATGCATCCTTCTCCATAATATAGTTATGATTTACTTCGAGAATCTAGGCTTTGGAATTTTTAGCTTCTCCCCTCTTGATTTCATCTGGAGTGTTTTCTCCCGAAGTCCACTGATCGTTGCCGCATTTCCTTCAAAATCTATCGGTGGTAGTTTACTTCGAGACTTCATGCTTCAGGATTTTCAGCCTCCCCACTCCTATTTTCCTCTGAAGTAGTTTCTCCTGGAGTCCATAGATCCCTGCTGCGTTTCCTCCCCAGATTTATAGTCCTCATTCACTTTGGAGCTCCAAATATACATGTAGACCGCCCCTGAGCTCTGAAGTGCCAAAGTACGTGGTAGTCATTAGTTCAAACATGTGGTGCTCTCATCTGTCATGACACATGAAATCCATCTGGTACCGACATGTGTCACCTCTCTTTTCATGACACGTCAGCATAGTGACGTCAGGCCACCATGTTAGATCATCCTCCAGGAAGTGTTCTTGTTCAGTGCCAAAATTCACGTCATCTCCAAGCGCAGTTAGAATGATCCTAAAGTTGGCAGGCAGACAAAATTTAGCGGGGGTGCTAAATTGGTAGGGATGCCTAGATCACAGAAGATGACTAGATCAACGACCACACTTCATTGCGGGGACACAACTTGTTTGAGCGTTTAAATCCTTGAGTGGTCCCGCAATCGAAATCATGGTATAGTAAAAGAGCTACGCGACATAAGGTGGTGAATTGCGGGCTCAAAAGTGGTGTGGGTCCAAACCGCCTTCAACGACCCCACATTCAAATGATTATAAAACAACAAATTTGAGAGCAACACATGGATACCCCCTAGGCATTAAGCCTTGTTGCAATTTCGAGAAAAAAAGCAGTTAATGAAAAAGGAGTGGTGGTTGAAACCTCGACTCACTCCATAAATAGAAGGCATGGAGGGTCTGGCCGTGGAGATAGAATTTTCAGCCTGAGGTACCCCTATGGATGATTTTTCCTGCAGGCCCATGCTAATCTGAGCTCGCGTCTGACAGAAGGATACACACACAGTCTGAAAGAAGGATGCACAAACATAAAGACTTGAATGGGATGGCCAGATCACACTCCTGGTAGTTGTGGAATGATATGAGTATAAATAGATCAGTTCAAGATTTTTTTAGGGACGTCAACTGGTTGAGAAGAGCTCCCTATTTTTGTAATATTTTGATAATAGAGCCGTTCTATGGTTTTGTATGAAACTTGAGACTTTCACATTAATAGAAGTCAACTTCTTTCACCTCTTTGTTTAAAATTGTGCTGAAAGACTCGTGCATGGAGGATCTAGACGAGGGTTGTAGTTGCATTGTGATGTAGGTTTGATTATAATGCTGCTGTGACCTGTTCAAGTACTTTCGTTTTGTTTTCTTATTTCCCCTTATGCTAAAATGCTCGGGCATGGAGGATCCAGTTGAGTTGTCATAGTTGCATGATAATGGAGGTTTGATTATTATGCTACTATGATATATTTCAGTGTCTGAAACTTAAGTTTAAGAGTGCTCTTGCACCTGCGTTTTTCTTCACCAAGATGCTTGAAGGCCAGATGCTCATGGAAGACTTTTCCACCTTTCTCACTAAGTGTTCCTTTTGCTCACCTTTAACCTTAAACCACTGACTTAAGAAAAACAAAATTTAATCAATGGCTCATACACAAAGTACACAAAGATTTTATACAAAAAACCCTGAACTAGGAAAACCTTTCTTATATTCATTATATCGAATTTCACCATTCACCATACAATATATACAATGTTTTTAAGTATTCCGTAGATACCAAAATCATAATTCCTTAATACGGGATTAATTTAGAAAACCGCTAAAAATAGAAAAATCCGCTAAAAATAGCAAAAATTGCCCAAATGTTTTTTCAAGGTGCTGCCCCGAACCCCTTCGGCCTTGGGCTACCGCCCGTTGTCGAATGCTACGTGTAAACAAGGGGGGGCATACCTGCCCCCCCTTGGGACCCCCCTAGGAAAGTGCCCGATGCACATGACACATAAAACACTACTAGAGGGATCGTCAGATGCAGTTGTCAAATCTGACGCGCCCACACACACACATGCAAAGAATATAACACATACCCAACATTCTCCCACTTGTTGTTTTCTTTTCATCTAGGGGTCCAGGGGATTATATAGTCAACAATCCAGGGAAGCAATGCCCATTGTTACTCTACACCAGGAGAACTTTTCTATGTTGACAGACTTTGTCAGTGAATCTGCAACATTCTTCAAAGTGTCAACCTTTTCCAACAACACCTTCTTTTCCTCAACCATGTCTCTCACAAAGTGATACTGAACATCAATATGATTTGTCTTCGAATGATAA
>JZKD02S0031490.1:133461-159399 GCA_000966675.3 Picea glauca
CAAAAATGACTAATAGAACTCTGAAAACGGATCATGGCTCATCCGGGCATGACCTCTTCTACATGTGGCCATAAGCTTCCCTGAGCTTCTCTGTGGCAAAAACACCTGTAAAAGTGCTCAACAGCCTCTGAAACCTATCCCAATGTGTTCAGAGCATATCAATTAGCCAAACATGATTATTCAATCATAGAAAACAAACATAGGCTCACCAAACCATGTCCTCCATCAAAGAGGGCTTGAAACTCCCTGGAGCTTCCTGGAACTTCAGTGGTGAAAATATTGCATGAAGAGTCTTCAAATGGTTGTGAAAATGGAACCAATGGATCCATCACATCCAAAAACCCCTGGCTGGGCTTTTACGACACCTCAATTGGCCAAACGATGAAGAAGTTAGGCCTCCTCCATTTTCCTCCTTCCACTTTGCTGGCACTGGCTCTACAAAACACACCTCTGTGTGCATGAACCTGGAATACGCTCCAAAACGCGCGTTTAAACCCAGCACTGAGCGGTTCCGAATAATCGTGCAAACTATAGGACGGTTACATTTGATATAAAACACCCGCATATATGTGGTCACATGAATATACAACAAAACCGTGGGCTATGCCACGTCCCACATACCAACAACCACGCGCAACCATATTTTGTGTTTATACAAAACCCATGCCAATTTAATATCGGTCATATGGTATAGTAATAGGACCATGGGCCGGGGCCAAGCCCCGGCCCGACCTCTCGCCCAATATACAACACGTTCAACATAAATAAGTGTGAACCCACATATATTACAAGCAACATATGGTGGCCTATTGGCCGGGCGGTCGTGCGAAGGCGTATGGCGAGGGGGAGGTCCCGGGGTCGAACCCCGTGGACTCCCATATAAATTTTATATAACCAAATGAACAAAAATGAGGGGGACATGTGGCGCCCATAGATTGGGCCACGTGTCTCCTTATTATTTGCCATAAAACGGACACGTGTCATCACGCTATTCGCCAACATCAACCAATGAAATTGCGCCACATCAACTTGCCACTTGTCAACCGCTGATTAGACCACGTCATCGTACGGTCGCCACGTCAAATGCTGACGTCATCATGTGCCACGTGTCACCCTTCTAGTGGTGACACGTGTCACCTCAAGATTGGCCAAACCGTACGCCGAAAAGTCCAAAAATGCATGACACGTGTCACGCCCTAGAGCTTCCACGTGTCCTGTACGGATTGACATGTGTCACCGTACAGACCTGCCACGTGTCCTGTACGGACTGTACGGACAGTTACAGTCAGCATCAAATTTTTACCTGTTTGGCTCGGCGAACAGATCGCGATATCTTCTCCATACAGACTCCTTTTGCGAAAGTAAATATACCGACGGAATCAGGAAGACGAGACAGACGCAATGACACCATTTTCGTCGCATTTAGAGCACTTTGAAAATTGAGCAAAATTTTGACCCCTGGTCCAGATTTTGATCAGGTACGACCTCTTACAAATAAAGCATCTGTGCTATGACCATCCATGCTTTTCCGCCTCATCTCTTTTAGATAATAAGGATGAAATTACATCCTCATACTTCAATGTAGATTGAGTCGTACTACCAATTGCTACAACCAGATTATCCCAAGAGTCTGGCAAAGAACATAACAACGAACAAGTTGACTTACCAGAGTATTAAATGAATTTAGTTGTTCTGTCACATAATCTCCATCTTCCATCCTAAGATGATACAATTTCTTTCGAAGAAACAACTTGCTTACCAGGGACTTTGATTAATACAAATTCCCCAACGTATCCCATAGTTCCTTGGCTGTAGACTCTCCTGAGACATTCAACAACACCGAATTTGCCAGGCAAAGTCGAATAACACTCCTTACTCTTCTGTCCAACTTCTCCCAATCTTCCTTTGACATACCAGTAGGTGGTGTACTGGTAGTTTGTGTACTGGTAGGTTGTGTACCAGTAGCCCGTGTGCTAGTAGACGATGTACTAGTAGGCTGTGTACCAGGATCCACAACTATCCATTGTTCTTTGTCTACAAGAATTTCCTCCATATTCAACTTTCATAGATCAAATTTTTTACCGTTGAACTTCTCTATGTCGATTCTAGAAGAGATTTCCATTCCTCTTTCTGCACTCAAATCACCACTGCAAAAGCTCCCACTAAACCTAGGTTTATCACAGACCCAAGATAAAATTGATCTGTCAAGACCGAGCCAAACCCTCAACAACAAAGGCATCCTTCTGAATCCAAAAATGAGCTCTGATACCACATGTAATTTTTAAACCTGTGAAGTAAAGCAATGCATATAGATTCTTAAGCAAAATAGAATTTAATCAATGGCTCATACACAGAGTACACAAAGATTTTATACCGGAAACCCTCAACCGAGAAAACCTTTCTTATATTCATTATATCGAATTTCACCATTCACCATACAATATATACATTTTTTTTATGTATTTCGTAGATACCAAAACCCTAATACCTTAACACGGGATTAATTTAGAAAACTGCTAAAAAATGCAAAATCCACTAAAAATAGCAAAAAGTGCCCCAAAAAAATTTCGGGGCACTGCCCTGAACGCTGCGCATAACTAGGGGGGGCATACTTGCCCCTCCTTGGGACCCCCCTAGGAAATCTCCCAGCGCACATGACACAAAGAGGACTACTAGAGGGATCATCAGACGCAGTTGTCAAATCTGACGTGCCCACACACACACATGCAAAGAATATAACACGTACCCAACATTCTTACCCCTCATTTCCTTATGCATTGCTTGTCCAATTTTTGTGTTAAAACATTCTCGTATTGAGTTTTGTCCATTTGAAATCCACTCATAAACCCACCTCCACAAACATTTTGATGGGTATTGGGCTTATCCTCCTGCAATCTGAGGGTGATTCTCAGTGCTAACACAACTTCTTTCCATAGAACATTTCTTCTGGGGTTTTGAATCCAAGTGCACTATGGGATAGTCTATTTTGGACATACACTGCTGTTATTGCTGCTTCGGCCCATAAGTGCATTGGAAGATCTTGATCGTGGATCATAGTTTTCACCGCTTCCATTATTGTTCTATTCTTTCTTTCTGCTAGACCATTTTGCTAAGGATTATAGGGAGTGGTGAGCTCCCTCTTAATCTTGAAATCTATGAAAAATATTACAAATTCCTTTTAGGTGTATTCTCCTCCATTCTTTGACCCGAGTATCTTGATTTTTCTTTCAAAGATATTTTCTATCAAGGCTTTGAATTCCTTGAATTTTCCAAATACTTCATCTTTTGATTTCAAGAAATAAACCCAAGTCTTGCAAGAATAATCATCAATATACATATCCACTAAGAGATGTTGATGGCATTGGACCACACACATCTGAGTGGATGAGCTCCAAGATTCCTTCTTCTTTACTGTCTCTCTTTGGGAAAGGGTTCTTTATGTTCTTTCCTTGTGCACATCCCTTGCACACACCTGCATGATCAACCTTGAATTCTGGTAGACCTGTAACTACCTTGCTTATATATGGTAATTCTTTTTAGTTGATGTGAGCTAGTCTTCTATGCCAAAGTTCACATGGAATTTCAGTGGAGTGAGTCAATGTTGCATCTGAGTGACCTTTTAACTTATACAAGCCACCTTCTTCTGTTCCAATGCCAATTGCATCTTTTATGTTTTTTCCTTTAGGCCACATAAGAAATTCACCATCTATGAAAGCAGACTTGAAACCTTTCTTATCTAAAGCTGAGATAGAAAGTAAGTTCTTTGTCAAACCTAGTACATATAGTACATCCTTGATTTTCATCGGGGTCCCTGAATCAAGTTTGTAGGTGGATTCTCCCACTCCTTTGATAGGGTACTAGTAATAATCTCCGAGTGTAACTTTCTGGGGAAAGTTATTTTCTGTAAGGATAGAGAGAATGTCTCTCTGACCTGTCATGTGCTTAGAAGCACCACTATCTATGAGCCAAGTATCCTCTCCAGGTGTCACAGATCCTGAGAGAGCAGAGAATAAAACATAGTCTTCAATCTTTTCTTTAATCATTTTTGTGGGTGGCTCATCATCTTCAACTGCATGGGCATGCTGTCTTTTGTTATTTCTCTTATTGTATTCTTCCCTTATTGCAGGAAAATTCTTAGCAATGTGTCCCATCTTATCACAATGATAGCATTGATAAGAGGATTTTTTTTTTCTTCTTTGACCCTTCTAATATTTTTGGAATCTCCTTAGAGGGTGAGATTCTTTATGGAAGTGGGTGAATCTCTTTGGGGAGTGAGATTCCTTATGAAGGTGGGTCTAATTTTGGAAGTGTGACCCTTTATTTCCTCCTTTATCATGAGCAACTAGGGCTTGATCTTCATCCCTTAATAGTACTACTTATCGATTGGCTAGTCTTGCTTCTTCTTGAACACATTTTTCCCAAAGACTGTCAAATTTGAGTTTCTCCTTTCTTACACAGATATTTTGGATGAAGGCATCCCAAGTTCTTGTGAGACCATTAACAATTGATATTATGAGTTCATCTTCATATAGGTTGTCTCCAATTTCTTCTAGCTGTTCCTTGAATTGAGAAACCCTAGAGAAATAGTCATGAACGGTTTCTCCTTTTTGCATCTTTGTATTCTTGAGTTGGGTTCTTAGATACATATTCCGGTTGATATTCCTTCCTTAATACATTCTGGTTATGGTATCAAACATTTCTTTTTGAGTATTCTTAGAAGAAACTTCAGGGATCAAGTGGTGTTTAATAGAATCTGCAATGATTCTCTTGGCCCTAACCATATCCTTCTCGTACTTTGATTTGTCTTCATCTTCTTCGGGTTCCAATACATTTTATTTTATGAATTTTGCAAGGTCATTCTCTTCAAGAATGAGTGAAATCCTATATTTCCAAGCATAAAACTTTTCCACACCTTCTAACTTGTCAACAACCTTGGTGCTTGTAGACATCTTGACCTGGAGCTGGGAAAATGATTGAAAAATGAAAGTGCTCAAAAAGTGGATTTGAACTTACTAGGAGATGCATTGGGATGAGGCGAGTAGGATAGAGATGTATGATTTAAATAAAATTCAAGTTTTACCCCTTGAAACTGGACCTGCGCAAATCTGGACTGGTACTTCTGGTATTGGTTTCTCGTTTTTTTTGGTTTTCTCATTCCAGTGAAAACTAGGGTTTTACTTTTTGGAGGCTCTGGCCACTGAAAAGGTGCGCTCAAGCTGCCAATGAGTTTGCTAGGCTAGGGCGCACTTCCCTAGATGGTTTTTAGTTAGAAATTCCCTTCCAATAAAAGCCCTAATTTTCTTGTATGACAACAATGTCATTTTTGTTTACCCAGTGAAATGTGCTCTACTCAGTTTAGCTTTGATACCATGTTAGATTTAGAGCTGCTATTAAGTTCTTTTCAATTTACTAGACAATAATAGCATAAGCAAGATCACTGAGAGAAACACAATCACAAGGTACACAACATTTTATCCTGGGAAACCCTCATGAGGGAGAAAACCCATCAAAAACTTCTTGAATATAGATTTCCAATACAATGCCAAGATAAAAGACCAAACCACCAAGAATATCCAAGACCAAGCATGCACCTCTCTCTTCTCCTTCTTCTAATTGTATCTTCCTTCAAAACTTGCGCACTAGATGAGTGACTTGAGTGAGTGAGAGAATGAGGCATTATCCTCTTTATTTGTACTAGCTGATAGACGTGAGGGTTATGTCTTTTCACCAAGCACGACCAACTTCTTCAACTAGAGGTTAAAACCACTTTAATTAGCCCTAGGGGATGACTTTACAAACAACACCATATAACTATGGTTTGACCAATCCACAAAAAGGTATTTGGTCTTATCCAATGCCCGACATGATCAATCCACAAAAGGGGATTTGATCTATATAAAAATAACTCAATTATAATTATAATATTCTTTGCAGTTACAATATTTCAACAACCTCTACCCAATTCTTAGTTAACGATAATTAAATGAGAAATTGAAATGCATTTGACCTCAAGGGTAGGGATGGGGCTCCCATGAACTTTAAATAGACAGGAAAGGTCTGGAAGAAAAAAATAGGCATCTAGTCAGTAAGGTTCCTCTATTGCAAAAGTATAGAAATAATGAATTTAATGGTGAGAGACAACATGAAAGAGAAATGGAGGGGGGGAGTCGTAAATGGAAAACTTACAAAATTTGAGAATGACTGAACTTTGAATTATGTTTCTTTTCTTCTTTAAGGAAATTGACTTAAATAAGACCTTGATGTTGCCATGTGTGCTTCATGAAACCTAAGTGTCCCCTTAAATGAATCTTATGAGGTCTTGCATATCTTTTCAAAGTCTTACCAACCCACACCTTGATGGGTTCCACAATGACTTCATCCTTTACTCTTAAAGAAAACATATCACTTTAAAAATCACTTAGTTCTATGGATTTCTCTTGCACAATTGAATTGATCTCAAAATTTTCAACCACTAGATCGTTTGACTACTGCCTTATCTCCTTTTCAAAAAGCTAGTGAGCCCATAAAACTATGCTAATGTTGTCTTGGAAGCAATCAAATTACATTCATACTCCTCCTTGTTAAGGACCTTATCTTCCTAAACACTGGAGGGTCCATCCATTTTCTTAATTGCATCAATGCTCTTGGAAAATATTTTACTTCTCCTATCAATGAGTACGTCACAAGTGGTAATAAATTATTGTAAAACATCTAGTCAAGGATCCCAACCAACCCTAATTTTTCTAAGTCTTGTGTTCGAATTGTGATTCTCCTTTTGCCTTTTTTGCTTATTCATGTCTATTAAGGTTTTGATGAAAGTATAAACGTAACTGTTGTAGAATTCTTGATCAACTTGAAGATGCTGATTTACAGTATTGTTCAAATAAATAATCTTGGTGGAAAGGATATAAGATTTACTTACATAGTCCCATAAGTCTATCAGCAAATTCATCCATTCTTCAATGTTGGAAATTATTGTCTCTCTTATTCCTCGTAGTAATCCATGGGCCTAAAATTATTTAAAATTGAGATATTGCAAAACCTAATCCAACTTCTTCATGTGAATAACACTTTGCACAACGATGCCTTCAAATTTGAATGGAATGGAGATGAATTGATTCCTTTTATTTCCCTAAAAAATGAGGACCACTTCTAGTATTGCCAACAAAAATCACTCAAGAACATTCATCACAAACAAATTTGGGTAATAGGTATGGTTTCCCTTCGAAACCATAAAGTCAAATGTATGTATACTTCTCTTTATAAAAATAATCACTCTTTCCTTTGAGAAGGTCTCAATATTCCTTTGTCAGCCTCTCTGGGCCATTCCTGGTCAACATTTATCTGAACCTCCCAACAAACAAACCCCAAACTTTGTAAAAAATAAAAAAGGGTCTTATGCTTCCAAAACATGGGGTATCATAATGGAATACAATCTAGGTTTATATGCACACACCCTCTAGGAGCCAAATTCTAGAATTGATTATAGAAAATAATTGCATAAACCAAATATGAAGCCATGAAGAATCTTTGGGTCTTTTGGATATTAGCTAGTTGGCAGGAAATTTCGATCGATATCAAATCCCCCCAATCAAATAAATTTTTTTTGTTCACAAACATAGTGCATAACATAAAGGATGTACTTGGAAACCTTTGAGGTAGTCTCTTGGCCAACAATTCGGTAAAAAATCCATACAACCTCTGAGTACATCTCTATCAAGTTTGAAGTGTCAGTTTGGTAGGAAATGATATTTTTGGTGGCTGGATGCATCAACCACTTCCTGAAAATGGACACCCCATCACCATTGACATCCATGAAATTATTTCTGTCCTTGACCTTGAAAACCCTGGTTGGTGTAGGGAGCCTCAACATGCTTCTAAAATTAGTAGGAATCAAGGAAAGAAGATCTTTTCTAATCTCCGTCAAACTCATAATACAATGTTTAATATCGAACCTCTTGGAACACCGCTGGACAAACTCATGGAAATTGTAGACTTTATGAATGCAATTGGCTTCAACTAAACTTGAATTCCAAAATGTATGATCACTCTACATACATTCCTCCATCTTTGAATACCACTTATACATCGAGGGCCAATGGAATTCCTTATACCTTTGAGCTAAACTATTCAATGTATCTCCACAATATGGTTCATATTTTTTTCTAGGAGAGGTTCCTAATCATTCTCCAGTGAATTGAAAAACCCTAGATAGAGTATGCTAAATCAATGGTTGTGTTTTGTATCATCCACATTCATCTGTCAAATTTGTGTGATATGATTATCGTCAAATAAGGTTTCACCACCTTGACGATTTGGTGTTATGATGAAGATACACTTCTAGATAAGACATTAATGCAATTTAATGTAAAACGATGACAACACCAACCAAGAAATAAATGACACAACAAGCAATATTGGAGGTAAAATTCCTTCGCATTCTACATGTAGAATGTGAGAGATGAGATCAAAAGTATTAATAGATAGATTTGAAAGATACCATAGTCTACATAGAATGTAGAATGCGAGAATACAAGTTTTGATGGAAAAAAAAATCTTGCACTATGCACCTCCACATGAAAAATGCATAAATTCAATGTTAATACGATGAACAAAGGGGAACCATCTTGTACTCTGCACTTTGCATGTGGAATGCAAAATGCAAGTAGAAAAACCAAAGACTTGTAAAGTGTGTTTCAACAAAAAACCATTAACAACATCTCACCCTTTAGCCTATAAGCAAGGGTAATATATTCCTCATGGCTCATGGCCTCAACAATAATTGACTGATGAAGAGTGAAACATGCCACAAGCAAGATTTGAATTTAGATGGGGAGGATAAAATTTCTCCTCCCTAACCACTTGAGCTAGACCCAATTGACAACATGTATAGTCATGTGGGATTATTATTATTATTTCCCTCTAGCCCTCTTTATCTCCTATATATAAATTAATAAGTCTCATTCTAGCAATCATTTTATCTTATGAATTTATAAATTGTACAGGAGGTTCCCCCCTCAAATATGCTTCTCTTGTATTCACTCTTTTACTCAATTTTAGCATGGTAATATTGAATTGGATTATTTTCATTTTTATTTGGCTATTTGGTCGATAATATGTGCTATCAAAGTGGACAATCCTTAGATTAGTACTTTCAAAAGAGACATCTTACCAATTCCAATAAAACATTTTCTTGGAATAGTGGATTGGTAGGGGAATTGTGGGGTTGGAAATAAGAAACAACGATTTATATGTGGTGAAATTTTAGAATTTGGTTCACTATAATTGTGGAGATACAAACTATACAAGCTAGGTTTTTGTTTAGTATTTAAACTAGGCTTAAATGGATGGCTTCAGTAAAATGATTATACATGAATATTACAAGGACCAAATTGAGTGCTAGGTTTGGAAGAAGACAAAACAAGGTGCTTTAGGTCCAAAATTTAAAGGCCAATCATAAACATTGGCATCATGGTAGTCCATGTAGTTCATTCACTATAAGGGCTCCAAAATTGACAAGTTTTAGGAGAGTAGACACAACTTTTGATTGACAAGAGAAAATTTAGGGTTTTTGTCTAGTCTCAAAACTAAGATTAAACATGAAATTTTATTAAAATGGTCATATGTGAATATTGTGAGGTAAAAATTGAGTGCCACTTGTGGAAGTGGAAAGAATATTGACTAGGTTGATTCATGTCCAAATATTAGAAGCCAACTAGAAACATTGGCATCATGGAAGATCATACAAGTACGCTCACTTGAAGGGCTCCAAAATTGACAAGTTTTAGGAGAGTGTAAACAAATTTTAATTAAAAATACAAATTTGAGTGAAACTTATGTCATTTCAAAGAAGACATATCAAGGTGTTACATGAAAAAAGAATTAGACTTAGAGGCAAAACAATCTCTAAAATATAACAAGTATTGGGTCAACCTGCTAAGTAGATCTCTAATAAGGGTTTAAAAGGTATGTTAATGTAAAATTGGAATAAGTTTTGATGATACAATATGATTTATGTGATTCCAAAGCCACTCAAATAATGATTTATAGGGGAATATATTAGTAACATTTTTGATAATTAGGGGAAATTATTTAAGTTTGGGGGAATCAAAATCATGTCATGTAGTCGATTTTAGACCTAATGGTCCTACAAAGTTGATCAAACATAATGTCCAAATTTAATAATCCAAATAAAACTATTGCAAATGTTTATGAACCCTCATCCTTGAAATATGAAGAGAATCAAGATGCAAATTTCATGTGTCCAAGTTGGAAGAGAAAATAGTGAGCATGAAAACTACAATAGCAAAGAAGGTTGACCTCCAAAATGTGGTAAGTAGGATAGAATTCCAAAATGTTAAATATGATTTGAAGTCAAACATCACAAACAAAGAGGATTTTAAAGTGATGGAAAGCAAGGTAGATATTAGATATATGAAAGAGGATCTTATGAAGAAGTTATCAAGCTTCCTTACCCTAAATTATCCTCTTCAATAGGAGGATAATGAGAACAAGAGGATTAAGTCCTAGTCACATGTGGAGAACATGTTAACACATCTAGAGAATAAGAGGATTAAGATCCACACACATAATGAGTCATTACTCCAATATCCACAAAACCATAGTTTCAATTTGTAACCTAAGAATTACTTCGTCCCCAAGATTGTTCCAATTTTCACTAGTACCTTTTGGATTGACTTGTTTTCTTGTTTGGGTACTCAAATAACTCACAAATTTTGTGATGTAATTGGACTTATGTAGATGCCTCCCTTGGCCATCGAGGCACTCAAATATAAAAGTCTCTTCTTTTTATTGATCAACAATGAGGTTAAATTCTACCTCTAACAACAATATAATTTTGAATTCATATACAGAAAAAAATAAAATAAAAAATACTCATGGATGTTTGAATTTTCACATTACACATTGAAATCAAGGAACCACACAACATATTGCAAATAGAAAACATTCCACATAGAGTTGATTATGAACACTTTCAAGTGAAGTCCACAAATCGATTTCCAAGGAGCGATTCACCACCTAATTGTAGGAATCAACGATGGATTCCACCCCAAGCTAGACCATGATACCACTAGGGTGTGGGAAGCTCCTACATGGATCTAATATCACTTAGCACAATCCATTTCTATCATGATATAACCAATTTTCTCATTACTAAGCACTCCATTCCCTCATCTAACCATCAATCGACCATGACACTCTCTTATCTTTCACATCACAAGGAATATCTCCCCTTTCTTTATTCCATAGTCTGTCAAGGATATTCTTCCATCCTATTGCAAGTAGAAAGAGTCCAAAGCTATTGATTCCTTCTAGGAATAACCTAGAGGAGAAACTAATGGCCAAAATAGTTGATGGGAAACAACCATTTCTAGGAAAACATTACAGCCATAGCTTCCCATAGGTTCCATCATGAGTAAGGAGAGGGATCATGCTCCCAATTTGAAAGGAGGAGAGTAATAATGGTCCATAAATAATGATAAATAATGGTTTTCCCCAAATATTTTTCATAAGGTAAGTGCACCATTCCCAATAAGCACGGGAAACATCCAAAGGACCACCCAAGTCAAAGATTTATGGGAAATGTTTGTAAAGAAGCATGGGAAATGAAGGTTGTACTTCAAAGGAAAAGTGTCAAGTAATATCACCCATGCACCCCCTTTTCTCTTCCCCTCTTGTGGTATAATGGTCCCCTTGTTGCTTCATCAAACAATGTTTTTGGTAGATAATATATTGTTATGTATTTCATTTTATTAATGATTTTACGTACATAAGCACACTACGAAAAACATAACAACCACTTTGTAATCCTAACATGTTCTTCAGACTCATGCTCATTCACCAGTTGGTCCTTGGCCTCGAGTTCTGCACTAAGAATATTTTCATTTCATTTAAATTATTTACATATAGAGTCATTTAACTTAGTCCACATGGCTTTGCTCTTGTCAGGTAACCTCATCATTTGAATAATACATGATTTAATGTATTATACATTAGGGGGTTAAAACTAGGGTATTGCATTCCATTAGTTCCCTAACCCTCATTCATTATTAGTATATTAGTGCTAATTAGGTTAACCTAGAGTATATGATACACCGTTACCTCTTTAATATCCTATTTATAATAAAGTAGATTAATTTGAGTAGGGGCGATAGGTGTGGGGGGGACTATTTGTAAGCCTGAAGGTCAACCAATCATCAATTATGCTTGGAAACTTGGTTCATTGACTAACAAAAAAACAAAGGCTTATGCTCTCTATGCCAGAATCAAAATGCCCCTCTTCAAAATAATTAAAATCCTCATCATCCATGGAGACTCCATGTTGGTCATAAGAGAAATTGTTCAAATAAATATTGTCGGGGGTAATATCTACAATGGTATTATGTTTTATTCCCTAGATGCGCTTAGGTTTTCGAATAAATCAATTTTTATCATATCAAACTGGAGTTAAATGTGGAAGCAGATAAATATGTAAAGGTTGTCTCAAGGTTAGCCAAAGGAAATATGGTAATTAATGGAGAATTAAGAATTCATCCCCTCCCTTAATCTCATGAAAATGGTTATAAATGCTAAGGATGGTCGACAGTGCTCCAAGTTCCTTCAGCTGATGCTCGCACACTCCACGATACATTCGAGTTATTTCACTCAAAGTCATAGTGTGTGTGGATTCAGGTTCTTAAGGAAAGCAACCATGGGTTTGAGAATTGTTGCAATCAATAGAGATAAGAGGAATGGACAGGAAATTCGTTCGGTTACATACTCCCTTTTCTATCCTTCCCATCCTTGAAGAAATCACTCTTTGGCTGTAAGGTATCCTTTCCTCCTCTGTGAGCATTACAATTTTAGTCTTTCTCTTTCAAATTTGTGCACTTGTGAAGTTCTTATCGGTGCTCAATTTTCTTTTCCGGGGGGTGAAATTATTGTTCAAAATTACTAGGATTAAGAGATAGGATTAGGGGTTTCTTATTTTCTATCTCTTGGTATTAAATGTTCCTCTGAGCATTGCAATTTCAGTTTTCTTGTTTTAAATTTTCACACTGATGGTCAATTCTCTTGTCTATGGGACGTAATTGGTGTCCAGAATCACCCGAATACAGAGATGGAATTAGGGGTTTCTTCATTCCTTTTACCTAGACTTAATTTAACCTCTGAGATTTGATTTAACCACCCTCTTGTTAGTCCATTGCCCCAATTTGATAGTCCCAAACCCTCTCTTGTTGTATTTAGTCGTCTTTGGGATTTTTGTTCCAAAAAAGTCCAGGTTTGGTTAGGCGTTAAATTCAAACCGTCCAAACATTAGAGGTTAAAAAATCTCCATACTCAGATTGTCAATTCCGAGACCAACTAGAACCCAAACTATCATTATCCACTTGATAGGGTTATATTGGGGCCAATTATTAATTGTTTTATATGTGCATAAGTGTGACAGAGCAGAATTGAGAGATTATCAAACAATGGACCCATCATGGAGTGAAATAAAATGCATCTTAAGGAGGCACGAGGATATCTTTGAGGGTTCCATAAGACAAATTTGAGAATTTGCAGTTAAATTCAACAATATGGAATAAATGGTCATTGTCCTCTTCCACAAAACTGATAGCTTATACCAAGAAAGGAAGAGAATATTTGCACTGGAGCAAACGATGACAATACTCCTACAAAGAATGGATCATTTGGAACACACTCAAGCAATTCCAAGAAAGAGAGGAAGAAAGACATTGGATAAATGAATTAGAGTAGATTGTGGTGGGGCTACTTCAAAGAATGAATACATTATTGCAAAAACATAATCATTTTAGAGCAATGGAAGCTCCCCAACACTCCAATTCATGATCTAACAACCAAATATCAATGAATTATCGGATTGGACAATCCGACGTTGACCAAGAAGGAGGGGAAGTAGAGCCAATGGACACATAAGACAATATGCAAAGTCAAGTTGAAATGTAGGATGAACCAACAAACGATTCAACAACTTGAATATGTACTTTAAATGTATTTTTTTGATGGGCCAATATATCAAAATATATTGTAGCTAGGCTACTCATATGTATATGTTTTTTCATGTTTTCTAATATATATATATATATATATATATATATATATATATGCTTCTTGTCTTGTGCATTTAATATATTGTAAAAGGGGGTTTCCCCCTTGAAGAGGATTCTTATTCATTAAGTCTCTATCAATATCAAGGCATGGAATACTTATTCTTTCAATTTTCATGCTATTTGGGTTATTTGGTACATAACATTTAGTATCAGAATAGACAATCCTTGGGTTTGGCTCTCTTAAACAAGTAATCTTACAATTTTCACTATAACTGTTTTTGGATTATATTTAGTGAGCAAAATTTTTAGGGCACATAGAGGACATATCAAAGTACAATGGGTAAATTTTTTATCTTATGGTTTACTATAATTTCAGAGTTACATGCTATGGACGTTAAGGTTTTTGAGTAGTGCTGAAACTAGTCTCAAATAATAGTTATTAGTAATATATATATCTAAATATAGAAAACTACCTGCTCATGACAGATTTCGAAATTAAAATAGATCATTGTACCCTAAAATAGTTCCTAGATCAAAGGCTTTCATCCCTCAAGCAATATAAACAGGTCATCAAAATGTTGGGATATCAATATGAAATAATTTATCAGAAGGGCAAGGAGAATGTGGTAGGAAATTCTCTCTCTTGAAAATATGAAGAGGAAGGGTCCCTCTTTTCAGCCTCCATTGTTGCAGACTAATTGAATGATGTCCCAATCCAGATTTATGAGAAGAATGAAATGAATACATATTATTAACAGGTTATTAACACAAAATAACAGAGATACAACGAAACTAGTTTTCTATTCAATAAGGAAATAAGTTGAAACTCTAAAATGTAGCAGAAACAAGCTTGCTGGAATGGTGGCGACTTATCTCTAAGAAGAGATGTGATGACTGCACTCATTTGAAAGAAGATGATTACAATGAGTCTCTGAAGGAATTTTTACAATAAACAAGAATTCCAAAAACCCTAGACATCTAAAAACCTAACCCTAGGAGATGAAGCACCAAAAGTCATGTGGGCCCCATTTGGGTCAGTTAGTACATCAACTTCTCGGGGTCATAACTTTTGCATACGATCTCCGTTTTAGGTGTATGATAGCTCGTTGGAAAGGTATCATCGAGGAGATTCATTTTGGGGGAAATATCAAAGGATTAACCATAGTTCTCCCCATTTTCCCAAAAAACATCGTTTAGGGCCTCAAAACGACTCCGGAAGTGAAAAACTGCTAAAAATAGTAAATTACCAAAATTGCCAGAAAACTATTTTGAGCCAGTTGGAAAAGGTGGGTGGCCACCATTATCCACTTGGATCAATTCTACCTTCTTAGGAAGCAATGGTCTCCATTGCATTGAGTTCCCCCATCAGATGAGGAAATTTTTGCTGAATTTGGCCTTGGGTGAGCCACTTGCCTTGGTGCAGGAGATGCCATGCTTTGACGACTCGATAAAGCTGGATCCTTTGCTGTCGAGTGCCCTTGATCTGTGTGTCCAAAATTGGATCACTGGATGCCTGCTGTATGCATTTGGGGTTGAGCTCTTTTGGTGTCATCTTTTTTGCTACTTCTGAGGTGTCCAATAATGGTGGGAAATAAGGGCGAAGGATATCCACGTTGAACACTCGGTGAAGGCCAAGGAAAGGAGGAATGTTGGGCTCAAAATCATTATTCCCTATGGAATTGGTGATGGTGTATGACCCATAACAGAGTGGGAGAAGCTTCATATGGGGTTATGCAAGTCGTTCTTTCTAAAAGTGCAACCAAACTTTGTCGCTCACCTGAAACTTATGTGGCACCTGATGTTGATCATGGTGTTGCTTGTACTTGTCATAGGACTTATGTAGGATATTCTGAACCTGTTAGAGGATGTGCTAGATTCTCTCAATGAAATGGGTGGCTTTGTCAGCTTCAATTGGAGCATGATATGGGTCGGTCGAGGTGACCACAAGGGGAAGTGCAACATCTATGGGACCCAATGATTGTAATCCCAACCCCACCTAAAAGGGGCTGTGGTTGGTTGAGCTATGCAGGGCTCAGTTGTAGCTATGCTAGAAATAGGGAAGGCTCTCATCCCATGTGCGAGGGTGCTTGGAATTATACATGTGAAGGATATGCACAATCATTCGATTTACGACCTCGGTTTTTCCATCTGTCTAGGGGTGGAAGGCCGTGGATTTGGTGAGCTTGGTGTCCAGCAGTGACCAAAGGCTCGACCAGAATGTGCTGAGAAGTCTACTGTACTGATCTGAGACAATGGTTTGTGGGATTCCAAAATGTACCCAGACTCGTTCAAAGAAGAGCTTGGTAGTGGCCTCTGCTGTGATGCTCTTCTTGCAGGCAACTAGAATCTCCATCTTAGAAAAGTGATCAACAACCACAAAACACAGTCATTTCCCCTCTTGGTGGATGAGAGGCTCAACATGTAGTCCATTGAGATGGATTCCCATGACCTGTCAGGTGTAGGAAAAGGGGTGTACAAGCCCTGTTTCTTAGGGGTCGGTTTGGAAATAGTGCAGGCAGTGCAAGACCTGATATACTTGCTGACCTCCTGTCGAAGTTTCGGCCAGTAGAAATGTTTCTGTAGCATCACCACTATATTTTCAATGCCAAAGTGTCCTGCCACCTGATTGTAGTGGGCTTCCCAGATTAGCTTCTCTCGCTCGCTTGATGAAACACAAATATGGCCTAGACGACACAAGAACCCATGCTGAAGATGGAAATTATCGACAACTGCGTTTGCACCCAACATTTGGTAGGTGGTGACAAAGTCCGGGTCTGTCTCATAGAGTTGGGGCCATCCAGAGGTCTCATGGTTGCAAGAGTCTAGCATCGTGGTGAGTGTTGCGACTGGTGGCCTGTTAAGGCAATCAATGACGCGATTGGTGCTTCCTGTTTTATACTTGATGTTGAGGTGGAATTGCTGCAAGTATGTGGACCACTTTTGATGGTGGTCATTTTGCAATTTTCCTTGTGTCTGCATGAACTGCAGTGGCTTATGATCAATGTGGATGACTGTCTCCTTCCCAAGAATGTAATGTCTCTATTGGCGACATGATTTCACAATGGAGTACATTTCTTTGTCATAAGTAGGGTACTTACGAACAACATCTGATAGTGTCTCACTATGATAGGCCACGGGGTGGCCGTGCTGAGTGAGAATGACGCCCACAACATAGTCTGAACCATCTGTATCGATCTAAAAGGGATGCTGTAGATCTGGTAGTGAAAGTACTCGAGCTGAGCACAAACGCTGCTTCAAATAATCGAATGCTTGTTGTTGGGACTGGCCCCATGCAAATTTCACCTTACCACCACCCCTGGTTATTTGGCTGAGGGCCCATGCAATATGGGAGAATCCCAACACGAACCTGCGGTAGAAATTGGCAAGGGACAAGAAGCTCCGAAGCTTAGTGAGTGTGGTTGGGGCTGGCCAATCACAGATGACTTGGATCTTGGCTGGATCCACATGTATTCCATGTTGATCAATGATGTAGCCCAGGTAATGGACCCTATCCATGATGAAGGAGAATTTTTCCAAGTTGGTGTATAGCTTGTGCTACTGCAGGGTGTGCAGAACCTGTTGAATAAGCTGCAAGTTTTCGACCCAAGTCTTGCTGTAAATGAGAATGTCATCTAGATACACCACTACAAAAGTATTGGTGAATGGTCGCAGGATATCATCCATCATCCTCATGAAAGTGGCTGGAGAATTTTTCAAACCAAAGGGAATGACCAACCATTCAAAAAGGCTTTCCTTTGACTTGAAGGCAGTCTTCCATACCTGTCTATTCTATCAGGACCTTATGGTAGCCAGACTTTAGATCAATCTTACTGAAGTATTTTCTCCCCATGAGTTGATTAAGGAGGTCATTGATTCAGGGAATCGAGTACCAGTTTCTGACTGTGATTTTATTTAGAGCCCGGTAATCAATGCAGAGTCTCCAGGTTCCATCTTTCTTCTGTACTAGCATGATTGGGCTCCCACAAGGTGATGAGCTGGGATGGATGTGCCCCTTGTGGAGCAGTTCTTGGATTTGTCGCTTGATCTCCTCATTCTCTAACAGAGAGCAATGATAGACTGACCCATTGGAAATCACTGCACTAGGGGTCAGATCGATGGGGTGCTTGAACTAACAGTGCAAAGGTACCCCAGTAGGTGAGGATAAGATATCCAAGTATTCTCCCATGACCTTATCTACTTGATTTTGCTGTGTGGAGAGGTTGGCTGTAGAGACCCTGGATGTGGCTGTTATATTTCTCTTATTCTGAGAGTGAATCATGAAGAAGACAAACTTCACCGTCTGAGAGATGATCTTCTTGCATTGCTTAGTATAGATCAAGGAAATAACACTAGGTGGGACTGCCTTGAGTATCCTGTACAATTTCCTGTTCAAAGTAATAATAACACTATGAGGCCTAGAATCATATACCACATGATGTTTCCATAAATAAGGTTGGCCCAAAAAAAAACATCACAAACTTTGAGAGGAGAAACATCGCACAATACCTCATCTTTGAAGGGATTGGTGCCATATGACAGTCAACACCGTTGGCTGACGCAAAGATCTCTTCCTTGGCGGAGCCATCCAATGGTGTAGGGTTGTGGGTGTGGTGTTTGTCAGCAGGGCCAACCGCTTGGCGACCTCTACTGATATGAGGTTCTTCTGGCCACCGCTATCAACGATGAATTGCAGCGGGGTGCCTTTTACCCACATCTATGAATGGAAGAGGCACTATCCTTCTTCTCGCTCGTCTGGTTCACCAAGCTAGAGCTTGCTGGTAGAAATGGTGGCACTGGGTTCTGCGTCAATGATCCGTCTTCCCCTTTCAGGTTCTGGCTCAGAGTCAGAACCCACATTTGATTTAGAGGCTTTCACTTTGGCCACCAGTGACTGCTTTGAGTGACAATCAACAGTGTTATGCCAAGGGATCTTATGGAAGTCACACCATTTCCCAGTATCTTTCTTTGTCTTTCAGGTGTCCTTCTTTTCTTTCGGCTTGGACTGGTTGTCCTGATACTATCCATCTTTTCTCTGTGGGTGGGGGCCACCCTTTCTTGGCTTTTTTTGTGAGGGGTTCCTAGGCCCAAATTGTTGTGTCTTTTGTTTGAGCTTTTGCTCGATTTTAATGACATATCAGTAGGCCGCGCCCAAGGATGAGGCATCCAGAAATTCCATTTCGGTATGGATGTATCTATGCAGAGCACCACGATACTTGAGCACCATATGTCGCTCCAAATTTTTAATACCCAGCTTGGTGCGCAAGGTATGGAAGATATTTGTGAAATCTTGCACTGCTTGGTCTCTTTCTTGCCACTGTGTGGTCCATTTGGTATACAAGTCGTCATAACTTTCGACAGGGTAGTATTGTTCCTTAATAGCATTCCTGAAGGATTCCTAGGTGGCCGTGACTATAAATAATGAGGGTTCCTCTGTTTCCTTTTGTTCACAGAAAGTTTCCCACCAATATTTGACATGGGGAACGACTTTGAGGAGTGCAAAAGTAATATTTTCTCTATTTGAAAAGTTATGGACAAAAAAATACCCTTCTAGTAGATTCAACCACTTGTCTATAGCATCTGCGTCTATCTGACCTTAAAATATAGGAATATTGAAGTTTATTTGTACCTTGAAGGGGGCAGCGCCTCCGCTCAAAGAATATGTGTCACCTGTTAGTAGCTGTCGAAGGATTTGTGCGAAACTATCCATCATCTCGTTCCTCTGTTGTGTGAGGTATTCTTTAATAAACAGTTTGAAAGGATCTCATGTCCCATCATGTTTCTTTTCTCTTGCTATGAGAGGTCGCTTGGGCATGCGAGATATTTTGTCCTCAAGAGAAACAAGCTTGAGACCCAACTCTTTGTACTCCGACCTCGTTGGGGACATGCATTAAGACGACAAGGAGCAGATCGATCTGATACTACTGATCCAGATTTATGAGCATAAGGAAATGACTACAGATTATTAACAGGTTCTTAACACAAAATAACATAGATACAGTAAAACTGGTTTTCTATTCAATAAGGAAATAAGCTAAAACTGTAAAATGCAGCGGAAACAAGCTTACTGGAATGGTGGCGATTTATCTCTGAGAAGAGATGTGACTGCTGTGCTCATTCACAAGAAGATGATTACAATGAGGCTCTGAAGGCATTTTTACAATAAACAAGAATTCCCAAAAAACTAGACATCCAAAAACCTAACCCTAGGAGATGAAGCGCCAAAACTCATGTGGGCCCTGTTTGGGTAAGTTAGTACATCAACTTCCCGGGGTTGTAACTTTTGCATACGATCTCCGTTTTAGGCGTATGATAGCCCTTTGGAAAGGTATCATCGAGGAAATTCATTTTGGGGGAAATATGGAAGGAACTTCCATATTTCTCCCCTGTTTCTAAAAAAAAATCATTTAGGGCCTCAAAACGACTCCGGAAGTGAAAAATTGCTAAAAATAGTAAATTACCAAAATTGCTAGAAAATTGTTTTGAGCTAGTTGGAAAAGGTGGGTGGCCACCGATATCCACCTAGATCATGTACACAATGAATGGCTAATATTTCCCAATATCACTCCCCTAATATAATGACTTCAAATGGAACCCTATGAATATCAAGGCCACACTTACAAAAATGAAGGGCTTTACTATAAAAGGGTATATGTATTTGAACAAGTAGTTTGCCTTTAAATTAATGGTGTTATCTAAAATCCATGCCTCTCCAACAATAGGTCATTGAGGCTTTCATAAAACATATTAAAGGATCAAACGTTCACTTTTTTGGGAAGGCGTGAAGAAGGACATCCACACTTTTGTGGTAGAATGTGATCTTTTCCAACAAAACAAGAGAGAAATAGTGAAACCTCTAGGCAAACTACAACCATTACCCATTATGCCAATTGTATGGATTGACATTTCTATGGAATTCATTATGGGGTGACCCAAATCTAACAATAAATCCATCATCATTGTTTTGGTTGATCGCCTTTCCAAATATGCTCATTTTTGTGCTCTACAACACCCCTTTAAAGCTTCCATGGTCACTCAAATCTTCATGGAAATATATTTAAACAACTCCATAGTGTACTACAATCTATTGTGATAGACCATGACTCTACTTTCAATAGCAATTTTTGGAAAGAGTTTTTTTGGATTCAGGGCACTCAATTGAAGATTATCATTGCTTATCACCCCTAGAATGATGGTTAGATTGAAGTTGTCAACGAGTACTTGGAGGGATATTTTATCTGCTTTACTTCAGAACAACAATCCCAATGGGTTTAGTTGTTACCACTAGTAGAATGGTGGCACAATACAACTTATTGGTGCCACTCAAATGATACCCTTTGAGGTTGTCTATGGATAAAATCCACCATCTGCACTATCCTACTTACCTAGAGTATTTAAGGTGTAGGGGGTTGACAAAACCCTCACAGCTCATGTCGACATTCTCTGCACTCTTAAGGATAATTTGGTAATGGCTTAGAGTCAGATGCAACAATAGGATACTCAACATCATTTTGAATGCCATTTTGAATAAGGGGATCAGGTATTCCTTCATTTGCAACCTTATAAGTATATCTCCCTCAAAGATAATCACCACCATAAGCTTTCTCCCAAGTTTTATGGCCCCTATAAGGTCCTCAAATGCATTGGTCCAATAGATTACAAATTGGAATTGCTGTGCCACTCTAAAATTCATTCAATCTTTCATGTCTCCTGCTTAAAGACATTGGTTGGATCTAATTTTTGTATTTAAATTAGCTTTCTACCAAGTGAAGATTACTTTCTTTCTACCAATTATCATAATACAAAGGTACATTTCACTTATTTCATCTTATTCGCCTATTGTATTTGGTTTTCTCATGTTTTTTTTCATCTATAATCTTCGTATACCTGGTTTGTGTTTCAAGTATAAGCATTAAGGAAAACTACATTGTTTCTTTTGAAGTTTGTTGCACAAAATCCTCAACCTCGCAGTGTTCTATTGCAAATCCTTCTTCACACTTCCTTGACATCCTATCAACAAAATTAATTTCACACACACTTTTCTCCTTATCTAAAGCTTGGACAAAATTTCCTTGTCCGGTACACTCACCCTCTTGCACCTCATATGCTTGTTCTTCTCTACACATCTCTTTCACTTGCATGATTTCAATTTCATGCACCCCACTCTCACTTTCATCATTATTCTTAACATTAGTTGGGAGAAACTCTTTTTCCTTCTCTCTCATCCCACTTTCTTACTTTCTCTTCTTCAACAACTTCTTAGCTTTCGAGGCTAATTGGAAATCCTTCCTTATGGTCTACACCTTCTTCACATGCACCTTCTTTTCAATGTACAGTTTAAGCCCATTCACAAACTTCATGATTTCTTTGTCACTATCTATTACACGACCAATTCTCATGGACACTTTACAAAACTCATCAAAATAATTTTCTACACACCTATTATTCTACTTCAATTTCTTTAATATTCTCTTGATTTTCAAAGTATACTAAAAATTTACAAACCTACCTCTCAATTTGGTGACCATATTCTCCCAACTTCATATCTTGTCTTTGCCTCTCCATTTTCTATCCACCTTCAGTTACTACCACCAATCATATACATAACCCCTCAATATCCCACGAGAAATCTTCACTTTCAGGGGGTTTCCAATCTCATTGCACTCAAAATTGTTGGTGCATGTCTTCAATCCACTCTTTTAGAACTTCTAGGTTTTAACTTCTATAAAAATCATATATCTACATGTTCATTTGGTGCCTTTACACATTTTGGTTGTGACCTTTTCCTCTATTGAGCTAATTCAAAAACATCCATTCTCTTCTACATCTGCAACATGAATCCTTTAACTTTGTTACAACATCTTCCTCACTTCTTCTATGATCACTTCCTCTACCACTAATAAGAAATTCACTCATTCCTGTCATTATGCCTTCTTTAGCATGTCCACTCTCAATAATACTATTTTATTTTTTTAATTGATCATGCAAGATACCTCACTCGAGACTATGTCTGCATCATTTTCCTCTCTTTAATATCAATAGTTTTGTCTTTTCCACATCTTTGCAACTTGGTCTTCTACAACTTTGCAATCCTCTATAATTTTTATGAATTGTTGCACTTCTTCTTAGGATTCATGCACTCTAATTCTCAGACAATTCTCCCCACACTTCACTATTTGTTGGAACTATCTACTAAAGTCATGAGTATTCAATCTTATGATCCACTCACTTTGATACCACTTGATGCAATTCCTAGGGAGGCCTATGATCAAAGTCACACAATGGATGAACTCACATCATACCACACATATGAAAATACATCAATTTAAACAAACATTTCACACATAGTTTGTTATATTATAAAATTACAACAAAGACATACATCAACAATCTTTGCAACTTTATCAAGTCAATGGTTAAGGCTTTTGAGCCTAATTACATTCATAGAGCCTTGGCATAGGTCTTTGGTACTCACATATACCAACGTTATAAAAACCCAAATCAATAGAGAGTCAAAGCCCCTTGTTCATTCAAAAACTTTACCTTTATGCTTTTTATCCTTTGATTTTGGCCTTCAAACTACCCTATTTGTCCAAATTCCAAATACCTGCTTCATATTCCAAGGGTCGACAAAAATCACTAAGGACATGAACATTACATTACAAATTTATACAATTTTAGGTAAAAATACGTCATTAAATGTACTCCATTTATAAATGAAGATTCCATGGTCATATGAGATACTCCAACATAGTTATAACATGGTCACTTATGATTATAATCCATGCAAGAATGTGAAATTTTCATCAATTTCTCAAAATCCATGTCTATTGTTAAAAACAAGGTAAAACATTTGCATGAGAGGGCTTACAAAAATGCATGCCAAGAATTGTACATGTGACCTTTTGATGAAGTAAAACCTATTTTCTATATATTTTCACCTTTCTAACAAATACCATATCTCATAAACTTCTAATTCACCTCCATTTGGGGGCTTCGAATCTATCAAGTCAACAAATTTTGGATTATTGATTGAAATTGACCAAAATTGCATTGCTTCACTAAAATTCATGCCTAAGGTTAATTTCTTAGCCAAATTGAGTGATTCAAATTGAAGCGAGTGTGTTTGATTATTTCAAACATTTCCAAATATCCATATTTCTAGTGTGAGCCTTAAAACTTACTGCTACGAAGAAAATTCAAACTTTGTTCTCTTTTTACACAAAGTCCAAAAAGTTCGCGAGGCCTTGCCAAAAAACCGCGTTGAGTATTCCTCTTGCATCATAGAATAAGACTTCTCACAATGGTTAATATTCTTCCATGCAAGATACAAAATCCATGTCTTAGATTTCCTTGATTTATCTTCAAATGCATGTAGTTGCCTATAATACCACCCTCCAACATTGTTTTTGAAATTTCTAGGAAATGCATGCCAAGGCCAAAATAAGGATCCAAATCATTTTATCTCGTGCCATGACTCCAATCCTACATTCTATTGTTATTGAAACAAGGTTGCCCTTATTTCCATAATTCAAGAAAACACACACCTAGATCTTCAAAATTCATGTTTAAGGCAAAGTAGGCATGCCCATATCCAAAATTTTGAATTGAAATATTTCTAAGTATTCCACAACTATTTATGAATTTAAATGCATGTAGGATAACGTTCTTGGCTAGGGATGCTCTTGCATCATTAACTCATCAAAATTATGGATATTTGGGAGAACTTCTCTCCAAAATTTTCGAGCATATAAATAAAATGTTAAAGAAAACCAATTAATTTCCTATTGTTTTTCTTAAGGCACGATAAACTAAATATGGTCTTAATAGATGATAACAATCATCATCAATAAATCCCATCTTCAATAAATCCTTTGATGCCGACACTATTAGATCCAATCAATATGTGTGTGTGTGTGTGTAAAATCAACATTTTATATCAATAAAAAATCGAATCTACTTAATTGTAATAAATTTCACTTTAATATCGGATATCAAATTCAATTAGATTTTATGTATGATCAAAACTTCTTCCTATCAAAATTTAAATTTGGGTTATTATCATAGTGATACACTGTCTAAATCATTTCAAATATTTTTTTTTATTGAAATGACAATTAATAAAGAGTTATAGTGATACGTTCTCTCTCTCTCTCTCTCTCCCCCTCCCTCTCTCTCTCTCTCTATATATATATATCAATTAGGTCTAGTTTGAGTGGTTGTGAGAAGGAATGTTATCCTCTCCACCCAAGTTCAATTCATGTAAGTTCCATGTCGAACTCTTAATGTATATATTGTTGTAATGACCTTGAGCTTTGCATTGATAAAGCATTGAACTTTTGCCAAATTCGGTTTACCCTGGTTACTATCCTCAACATGAGATGAAGTTCTTGGTGGGTTTCCTTGGGATTCTTATTTCATCACAAACACACACAAAAACACACATATGATAGTAGTATAGCTCAAAGGGTTAGCTCAACCAATTGTCACCATTGTTTTTAGAAATTTGTCTAGTTCCATGTTGATTGGTGCTTGATTCAAATCCCCTTGTGTGAGGTGCACTTATCTATGATGATAAGTTTACAAAGAATGTCATCCATGAATGTGTTGAAGCATTCCTTGGGTTTCCCTATGATATTTTCCTTGGAAAAAATAAATATACAAAATAGTAGTAGCCCTAATGGTTAACTCAATCAATTATTTCCAATGTTACTAGGAATTTGACTAGTTCCATGTTGGAAAGTGCCTAGTTTGAATCCCCTTGAGTGAGGTGCACTAGTCAATGTTGACAATTTTACTGGGGATGACATCCACAAATGTGAGGAAACATCTTTTGCATTTCCCTACAAGGGTTTCCTTGGAAATA
>JZKD02S0031490.1:159466-185822 GCA_000966675.3 Picea glauca
TACATACATACATATATATGTGTGTTTGTGTGTGTGTGTGTGTGTGTGTGTGTGTATTCCAGGAAAAAAATCATTTTATTCATAAGGATTGAATATACATGTTTCAGGTCCTAAAAATGAGGACTTCTACTGCATCAAAACTATTCACATCCCCTTGAGAGGAGACATTCTTAACTAGCCATACTTGAAAATAAGAAACTCTTATCCTTTTGTTGTTGCCAAAACTAGTCCTTCCAAAACCATCTTACAAGACTATTGTACCTTTACAAGACTACACTATTTCTTTACACAAACCATTTCAAAAATTAACTGGACCTTTTCAGAAAACTGAGAGCTCATAATCACATCGTAACAACTATAAAAATTTCTACAAAAAGAAGAATCCCAAGGACCTTTTAGAACCTGAATTCCATATATTTAGTTTCCACGTCATCAAGGACCTCATAGAAATCGAAAGACCCGACTGGAAGAGAAATATCCTCCTTTGATAAGGAATCGAATTTTTAATTCAATTCTTTGAAAATTTGACTGAAGGAGATCCACTTGAGGCTTGAATGACATTAGAGATGTCTCGCAATAGAGGCTCCAACCTAATATCGGTCACCGAGGCTTTGTGGAGAGCCCAATCAATCACTAATTTGGAGTCACCCAAAATTTGCAATTTAGAGACACCATTTTTGGCTGTAACATCCAACAAAGTGAGAAGAGCAACAAATTCAACCTCGTTGTTGGTTCCCCTACCCGGGGGATACCAAATGTGGATTCTTCCTGATGAAAAGGAAAACTCCAATGCTGCACATGCTTGGATAGCCTTGACAAGCCTCATCAAAGAACCCCTACGAAACATTGAAATCTAGATAAGGCATGGAAGGATGCCTAGGATCTTTGGTTTTAATCTCTGCTAAGAATTCTTTTGAAATATTTAAAATAAATTACGCTTTCACTCCAGGAGGGATGCTTTTGTCTTTGAATATACTGGAATTCTTGGCCCACCAGATGCTTGACACAAAGAAACTTGGCATACTTTCAAATTATTTTACTATTTTATCTAAGATCCAATCTTTAAGGCATTATTCTAAGCTTGTTTTTAACCAGGAGGAGAAATGAAAATTTTCAACTAGGAGGAGGAAGGATTGATTTCCTTTTGAATAATACAAGTGGCATAAGCTGCATACACATAGTCAATAAAAATGTGCGAGGAATATTCTTCATGATTTTTACACAAGATGCACCAGCTGGGGCCAATCCAATCCCTCTTACAACCAAATTTCCACGTCAAGAGATTATTCTACAAGGCTAGCCATAAAGTGATTTTTGATTTTAGAGGAGCATGCAATTTCCATAGAAGGCACCACCACCATTTTGAAACTATTGGGGGCTGGGTTTCAAACTAGGGTTTATACCCCAGTTTCATTGTGAACTCTCTCGACTTGGGATTTTTGGACCAACAAAGTTTATCTGGCTTGTCATCTTGGATAATAATGAAATTTGATGACATCAGGTCTACATACCAAGTCCATTCAACCACCAAATCCTCTGGAAGGCCTAGTGCCTTAGCTGATTTCCACCCATCCCTACCTTTGTCTTGGGGGACCTGAGTTCTAAGACTGGTAAGAAAGAAGAAATTATGACAATGTAAGGTCTGAAGCAATTGGGGAGAAACTCTGAAGTCATCGTCTACCCCTATTCAGGGATCCTCACCAATCCAAACTGAAGGACCATTTCCTACTTTCCAAACTGTCCACAGGCCAATTAATGGGAAATCCAACACCGATGATTTCCATGAAATATATCCTTTGGGAGACTTAAAGGGCATATTGAACCAGTTTTCAATTGAGAGACCATTAAGGTATTTGAAACTCAGAACACAAATCCACAAATAATTGGATGTGGAGAATCTCGACAAATTGCGAGCAACTAGTGACTGGGTGAAAAAATAGATATTCTTTCGACCCCATCCTCCCAGGTCTTTGGGAGAGGCCACCTTATCCGATTTGACTAAGGGGACGCCACTGGATCAACACGATCCTAACCACAAAAACTGAAAATTGAGTTTGATGATTTTGTTAAGAATGTCCTTCGTAATATAGGGGACAAATGTCCAATAAACATGAATGCTTTCAATGACCACTTTGAGGAGGACTAGGCAGCCACCTCGTGATAAAAGACAAAAGACCAACAAAACAAGACATTGTTCAACCTTCTTGACCAGCCAACACCAATCTTTGAACTTATAGCGGTCAAGTTTTAAGTGAAAACCCATGTATTTAAAGCCTATATCCATTTTCTTCAATTGGAATAGAGAAAGAGACTGAATATAATTAAGGAGATTATCTAGGATAGAGATAAAGAAAAGACATGACTTCTCAGGATTAATGATCATACCTGTTGCCTTGCAATACAAATAAAGCACATTATTAAGGGTGTTGAGGTCAGAGGGGTCCCCCCTAACACAACATAGATCATCATCCATGAATAAGAGGTGAGAGATGGTTTCATGAGAGGACACCTTTAGTCCGCGAATAGATACAATGTTTCTAGCTTTCATGATGACTTTGCTTAAAGAATCTGTAATGATAAGGAAAAGGAAAAGGGATAAGGGGCACCCTTTCCTTAACCCCCTATATGCCCCAGAGACTTTGGAGGGGGATCCATTAATTAGCACCATAAAGGGTGTAGATTGAAGACACCCAAGGATCCAAATTACCATAGGAAGTGCCATACCCATATTAATAAGAACCAATCTAAAAAAGGTCCAACTTACCCCATCATATGCTTTGAACAAGTCAATATTTAAAATGGCTAAAGGCTTCTTCGATTTTTTAGTTGAATGAAGGACCTCTTGGGCTATTGCCACGACATCATGGATCTGGCGATGACTAAGGAATCCAAACTATTATTCAGATATAATGTCATTGAGCATAGGCTTAAGCCTATATAAGTTTTAAATCTGTGAAGTAAATCAATGCATACAAATTCTAAGAAAAAAAAAATCAATCAATGGCTCATACACATAGTACACATAGATTTATGTTGGAAACCCTTAACATGGAGAAAACCATCCTTCCTTGGTGCTGCATCTCTCAACTCTTCAATGTATTAATTTCACCATTCACAATAAAATATATACACAATATTTTAGGTATTCCACAACTACTAAAACCCTAATCCCTTAATCCATGATTAATTTAGAAAATTGCTATAAATAGTGAAAAATGCTAAAATAGCAAAAACTGCCCAAAAACGTTTCAGGGTGCTACCTCGAACCTCGTCGGATACAGGCTACTACTCAGAGCCAAGATCTCCATGTAAGCAAGGGTCCACTCTAGCCCCCCTTGGACCCCCTAGGAAAGCATCCAACACACACGACACAAGGATCACTACTAGGGAGGGATCGTCAGACGTAATTGTCAAATCTGACGCACCCCCCACACACATGCAAAGAATATAACACCTACCCAAAATTCTCCCACTTGTTGTTTTCTTTGAATATAGGGGGTCACATGATTACATATCCAAGAATCTAGGGAAACAATGCCCATTGTTTCTCTACACCAGGAGAACTTCTCGGAGCTCACCGACTTTGTCAAATAATTTGCAACATTCTTCAAAGTGTCAACCTTCTCCAACAACACCTTCTTGTCTTCAACCATGTCTCTCACAAAGTGATACTGAACATCAATATGCTTTGTCTTTGAATGATAAGCTAGGTTCTTTGCTAGGAATATTACATTCTGACGATCACAATCTAACCTTTACTTGATCCGGATCTCAGGGGATGAGATCCAGATGGATTGAATGTCGAGAGAGGAGAATCTTAGACATGCCAATCTTGTATGAAAAAAAGCATGGACAAAACACTTGTAAATGAAGTACTTGGGAGGTGAGGCTCAAAGAGGAGCCTCACCTCTAAAACTAATTACTAGTAAATCACTCAGAGCTAATTAATATCGCAATGAACAATATAAAATATGAGAGAAGCCGAAATGAGTAACTTGATATTATGAGTAGGCTTTCTAGGCCTTTATATAGCATTACAAAATGATCCATTGGACAAAGTAAAAGAGAGCTCATTAAATGAGTCTCTATTATTAGTATAATAGATCTATGTTAAGAGCCTGAATAGATCTACAAATATAATCACCATAAATATTGAATATACAATAGATCCACAAAGTAATATAGAAGAAATCACACTATATTATTACCAAAACCTTGAGGTAGGGAAAAACCATACAATGGATCCTATTATGGAAGGTGTTACACCTCAAAATTACTCACTTCACAAGTGTTGCAAGTGTCGTCATTTCAAGTGTCGCATTTTGACCGCAAGTGTATAAGTGTTACTGACATCATACTTCCTTCTTGCCTATGTCATGCCTTCAAAAACATGACAGGGACACTTAGGACACCTCAAAGATCAGTTGTGAAGAGGAGGAATCAGTCTACTAGAAATGCAAGTCTCTTGCTATTGGAAGGACCACTAAAAAATGAGTTTCAAGGAGGAGTGCCCCCTATACATTGTGAGGGAGCATTATAACGCTCTGTCCACCCTTCCGGGGGAGCATTATAACACTAACTCTTGCTTTCCTTCTCTTGGGGAGCGCTATAACGCTCTGATGCCCCTTTTGAGGGAGCGCTACCTAATCTAGGTGAAAATTGGTTTGTTGAGAAGAATGAGGGAAATATCCACTTAATATCTGAAGGCAGTTGGATTCAAATCCTTGGTCAACCCATGATCTTAGGGCATATCCATAACTAGAGGAGAAAAATCCTCAACTTGCCCCAAAGATATCTCAAGTAGTTGGGCCTCTCCAAGCCTATTTAAACAGGCCTTCTCATGGTGAAAAGAGGATGGAAATAATTGTGAAGCATCTAACCTATGATCTCATGAAGAAGGTGTCTTTTAGAACATCATCATTCAGTGTGTGGACTGTTTGAGCAAGGGTTCATACGAGGAATGCTTGACGAAGCTGCTACACTCACATCTATGGCTGTAAGCATTATTCATTGTTGTTCTCTTTAATATAATATGCTTGGCCTGTTTCTTTCAAATCTGTGTTTGATCTCACATGAATTTGTCTCTAATAGATAGGTCTATTTCGAGCTAATCTCAGTAGAGTAGGAAGTTGTTTGTACTTTTGTTTGTCTACATGGCTTATCAAGGAGTGTAATATTGGAGCTCAACTCGGACCGTGCATGGAAAAACACTGGTAAAAGGTACTTCTTTTTCTCCTTCCTCCTCACACATTAGTTTATCTAGATCTAAAAAGAAGTTAGTGTCCATGATAAGCATATTTTGTCTTAAGAGTTAAGAGTCTAGCTCTCAAGAGGAGATCTACCTGTCCACAGGGAGATTTTCCTTCAACAGAAATTGGCGACTCCACTGGGGAAGAATCGAAACTCTTAGTTTTGGTTTTCCTCATAGACCTTGTCTTTCCCTTTGTTCTTCTTAGACCTTGTTCATCCTGTATGTTTGATTTCATATGTTGATTGAATCCTTATTCCATCACAAATACTCTGAATGCCAAAGTTCAACTGAGTTTTAGGGTTTTTTGGACCTTTTTTTATGGGTTTTAGGACACCGATGCTCCCCTACCTTGTTAGCAGGGTGCCAACGCTCCCTGAAGGCTTTAGACAGAGCGTTATAATGTTCTGGTTCCCCTTACACCAGAGCGCCAGCCTCTCTTTGCAAAAAATCCTTTCCAGAATTGCTTTTTCTGAAAACTAGTCTCTGTTTTTTCACTTGTTGAGCTTCTTTGTGATTCAATTCTTCTTCCTATTGACCTTTGACATCCTTCCTTCTGAGAAATAAGCACTTTTCTGTTCGGATTTTGTGGCCTTCTTCCTTATTTTGAGTTTTTCTGTTGTTGAGAACTTGGAATCAATCCGCTGCTTTCTTCTCTCTTGTCCGACTGAGCGGGAACTCTGGTGAAGGGCATCAGAAATCTATGAGTCATCTCATTTGGTTTTTTGAGGTCATTGTTCTTAAATATCTCTCTTTTGTGTGAATTGTTTGATTTCTCTTTGTTATCTTTTGTTTTGTTTTGCTTCTTGTTTCAATCATAGCAAGAGGGTGTGTTGTTTGTGGGAAATGTGATCATGCTTGTCCGAATCTCCTTGATCTAAAAGGGTAGTTAGCAGGAGAAGTTTTTGCATTGAATTAATCATCATTCGCATACAAACGACAAAGATACATATTAGTGATTGGTTTTCATATTAGAAGGCATTTATGAAATGTTTTAGCATTGCATCGCATTCGATTGAGAACACAATTGATTGAGGACATTCCATATTAGTGTTTGATAGTGAAAACGACTCTTTCTCTTTCCCTTAAATAGGTGTTCATTGAAAATAAATGATTGCTTATCATATTTTATGCATCTTTTTGGGAATTGAGTCATCATTCCATCAGTTTCAATTTCATGCACCCTTTGAGTAAAGAACAACTGTAAAACGAACGCTAATTAAAAATTATCTAGAACATTTTTTGTTTTTAAGATCTTCCACCAACAGTAGACTAGGGTTAGCACTTTGGATTAGGCTGTGAGTACAACTCTCCAAAGTTTTCAAAACAAACATTAGCATCCTGAGCTAGGGAGAGTCAAATCCAATTGTCATATTAGTTTTCTGGGATCCCCCTCTCACACAGGGGTTACGCACGAGGTCGCATTTGGGCAAATTATGAAGATTATCCCTCCGTGGTTCAACTGTTTGTAGTGGTCAGATCGTATATTGGGGGTCACTTGAAGGTATACCCATGATTATGTGTGGGAGCCTCTCGAGTTGATTTCGAACTTGTTATCCTGCCCATACGTTTCAGATCGGACTGTCGACTATACCCGCCCAGGGACTCACTGCGAATTGGTGTCTTTAGTTGCCATAATCTTTAGGTACTTACACAAGGTGACAGTGAAGGGAAGTCTCACTGTACCTAGAATAAACATTGGTCAAACTCACTCAGGCTCCTTGGAGGGTAAATCCACAATTACTGCGTGGAAGTTTGCACCAAGGTGAAAGTCCGTTAAGAAGGTCACCATTGTAACTATTCCACCATATCCTAGCCCCTTCTCGACTTGATCACACGACGTTGGATTTCATCACCAACTAGTATGATCATCGAGAGAAGTTTTGTTTGCTTGGTTGATTCCTAGATTTTATTAGCATATGCTGTTTCTTTTTGTTAGTTGGCCCTAGATTTTTAGTGTGTTTTGTTATTCTCCACAATTGAGCCTGTAGACGATAAAGGTATTCGCCGATCATGTAGGATGCAGGGGCCGCCTCCGGAAGGCTATCAACCCTTACCTCATAACCCTCCAGAAGACAACTACCGTAGAGAGGTAGAAAATCAATCCGATGCTGGAAGTGTTATTGCTCCTCCGTTAGGTAACTCAAAAGGCGCTTTGGCCACAGTTGAAAATCCCACTACATCTGTGTCAGTAACTCCTCTCGAACCACTTTTGGTTTGTTTAGACTCCCTTGGGAACATCATAGACAAAGAGGTCCCACGATTACCAGAAAGGATTTTTACTGAAACATATATGGGATCCACAGAACCAATCTTTGGTGACGAGTATAGGAATCCTGTTCGTCCTAGCACCGCAGTAGATACTAATCCCACACCTACTCGTTCTGTATGGAGGACTTCATCGGGACCCGATCTCTATGAAAATCTTGAATCCTTTCGACAACCCTTTCATCCTCATGACCCTCCTAGTGAAACAAGATCATCCAGTCAAACAATGAATCACCCAGTCGATCAGGTTATTAATCCTACTGTTACACCAGGACAAGTCCATCCTAATGCTGGACTCATCACCTCTACTCATCTCCAGAGCACTTCAATCTCTACCCCCGTTTCTACAATATTTTACTCTACAGCTCCACTTGTTCCACACGATCCTGCTGGGACATCTTCTCACCTGAGAATGCAGACCCCTGCTGGCCAAACACAACCGGCTGGAGGGAAACCACCATCTAACGAACCTTTCCCTCTTGGAGGACTACCTTTCCATGGCGAGCCTACCCCTCCCAGGGGACAACCTCCTTCTCATTATCCTCCTGGAGGGCACCCTGCGTTTTCCAGTCATACGCCGGTTGTAAATCCATCGCTGGCAGGGGGGAAACCTTCGTTTACTGGAAACCCTTCGCAATACCGGGGAGTATCTTCAGGAGGAAATTTCATTCAACCCCACGTTAGGGGGAAATCATATCATAATCCACTAGGAGGGGTATCAAATCCCGTTCCTTCCGGAACATCTTACAGACAGTCTTATCCGGGCAGCATCCCAAACACCACCTAGAGTTCTCCGGGACCACAGTCTTATCCTCCTCATGGGTCTAATGTGTATCCGCCTCCGGGATCTACTCCTTACCATACTCAAGGGAAAAATGTTTATCCTCATGGGCAAGAAAATCACCCGGCCTATAATGCTCAGAACCCACCGGGTTATGCAAATGTTTCTCATCCACCATCGAATCCTATTTATCTTGGCCAACAACAACCGTATGTAGGAGGACCTACTAGTTACAACTATCCACCTAACCCAGCTTATGGTCCTACTGGTGTTCCTATTCCGCACCAGTATCATCAACAAATTAACCGACAACTACCTTTCCTTGCAACTCTGGATCTCCCAAACTTGTCTTGGTTAACTAATGATCCTATTTTTCATTCATCGGTTTGGCTAGTCATTCCAGCTAAACTTCCTTCTAATATTCTGAAATTTGACGAAAAATTTGGTGAAGATCCAAACAACCATGTGATGACTTTCCATTTGTGGTGTTCATCAAAATCCCTCATGGAGGATTCTGTTCATTTGAGTCTTTTCCATCAAACACTTATAGGCTCGACGACAAAGTGGTATATTGAACTACCACATGCTTCTTTTCATGATTTCAATTCCCTCGCCGTGTCTTTCCTCACACACTTTCAACTGGCTATTCACTACGAGATGGGTACTGAACTCTTGACCTCCCTTCGTCAAACTAACTCCGTGCATATCTCTGACCATATTCATGAGTGGAGGCGATGACGAAGGATGATCAAGGAAGTCATTCCTGACATACTATTGGCGGAATGGTTTACTAATGGTTTACTAAATCCCTGTTACCCCCGATCACTTGCGATGTCGCTATGGGTAGTGCAGTCACTGAGGAAGAAGCTATCGCTCGGGCTCAATACTTAGATTTGGTTTATTCACAATCTGGTACTTTGTATCATTTGCTTCTGAATGCTTCTCGGGCTAATACCGATCCATCTAAACCATCATCCTCATCTCACGCGGATGGTGTTATCGGTTCTGTCAAAACTCAATCTACTTCCCAATAACTCACACTCTCCTCTACCTCTCCCCAAAATCAGATCTCTGAGGTGAATACAGTTCAATATGCCCCTTCACAACAATCTGGAGGTAAGAAGAAGACAAAGAATAAATCAAAAAATAACAATGAATAACCAAAAAATCAAATGCCTGCTACTGAAAAGAAAACACAGCAGAAACTGAAATTCCCGTGTATCATTTATGGTGACGATCACTACACTCGAGACTATCCACTTCACAATGAAGTGGCCAAAATTTTCCAAGGAAAGTCACAACCCGCTGTGCTTACTCAGCCTTTTCCACAGCAACAATCCATGGTTACTGAAACCCCCTCTCCTGGGGGCAGTTCTAGCCATCCTAATGATGAGGCCTTGTTGAGTGCACATATTCATATGTTTAATGGGATTAATTTGACCACTCGCTCTAAGACATACGACACACCATGTAACCCTAACAAAGGAAAAGACATTAAGGGTACCGGTACTTTACCGAATCCATCATCGTCCTCCATTAGTCTTCCATCGATTAATCCTCCATCTGGACCACTTCAGATTGAGAAACCCACGTTCAAGTCTATCTTATGCCCTCCTAAGAGTACTATATGTAAAGCTACCTTTAACCCTAGTTCACGTGCCGCCCAGAACTACAACATTGTTGAATATTTGGCTCAAGCACCATGTGCTATGTCTACGTTAGAAGTTCTACAACACTGCCCAGTCAACGTAGAAAGCTCTTGGCCACTATTGGTGTTGTTGATCCTGAGTCATCCAACCATATCATGTTTAACCTGGACAATTATGCGTCTCGACTCTCTTACCAACTTGCTTTCCAAGTCGATGTTGTTGTTCACAATCAACAAATACATCGAACTATTCTGTATGAGGGAGCCTCAACTTGTGTCATGTATTTAGCATGTTAGAAAGGTTTAACTCACCCGCACTTAACAAATCCCCAACGATGTTACGCGCCTTCGATGGGTGAGGTTTTCATCCCCATGAGATTTTACAGTCCCTGCCCATCCAATTGGGTGGAAAAACTATTACTGTTGATGTCGAGGTGGTCGATGCTCCCCTCGATTACAACTTGTTACTTGGAAGAAGTTTGTTTTATGCTATGACCATCATTGCCTCGTCAGTTTTTCGATGTGTCCAATTTCCTCATCAGGGCAAAATGATCACTATTGATCAGTTGGATTTCTGCACGACCGATGCTCACGCTTCCTCTACCAACAATATTCCTTTCTTGGGAGACCACAAGATCATGTATGAAAGCGTTGGTGTTGGCTCATTAAAAGATTCTAGCCTCATGGGTACCTTCCCTACACCACTTCCACCGACTACACATCATATTGCCACCGTCGATATAATTTTGACTGTGGCTTATCAATCTTTGGAATGATCTGACCCTTGGATTGTACCTCGTCCATTGGAATTCGATGCACTAGGTGACACCATGCCACTTGGTCCAGCCAAACCATCATACGTTTCTATCCAATCCGCTTCTCCGTCATTAGATGACCAACATATATTGGTACTCGACAGGTCCTCGATGCAATCACGATTGGGTTCCTTGCCGTCTGCGATCGATTACATTTCCCCCATTTTTCCCTCAGATGAATCTATTCCGAAAATGCTTCACATTGACAAGTTACCTTGGGATAATAACCATCATCAATCCTCTTTTCTTCCCCCTCGTGAAGAAATTCGGGCAAATATACAACCTATCTCCCCTCCTGATGTTGATTTTTCATCATCTCCCATGATTTCAACTTCCAATGATTTGGATCTGGTAGTGGACATGGTGATTTCTTCGGTAGGATTATTGGAGCCTGATCTCCTTACTCCTATCACGACCCTCGACATGTGTTCCTTCCTGAGTGATTATCTTCCATCCAACGAAGATCTCCTGGAGGCCATGACCGAGTTTTGTCCCTTGACATGGTATCCTTCTAGAGCGTTATTCTCTTGGAAGCCATGATCAAGAAGCAGTAACGAGCATAGTTTCTCTTCTCTGTGGAAAGCTTGTTAAAAAAATGAAATAGAGGCCATGAGCATAGTTTCTCTTCTCTATGGAAAGCTCGTTAAAAATTGAAACAGAGGCCCTGAGCATAGTTCTTTTCCTGTGTCAAGCTCGTTAAAAAATGAAACAATCACCTCTCTTGAACCTTATTTTCATCCACCCTTCTCCTTTTTCTCATCTAGTAGAGAAATTGGTGACAACCTCAAAGTCGGTGAATGAATTAAATCTTGGAGGGCATGTATCCAGCCTTTGATGATCATTCTGGAGTTAAGCCACTAGCTATCAAGCTGGGGGCATACCGAGCTTAGTCTTTGTTCTTTCTCGTGCTCATAAATACATGAGAATGCATCTGGGTAGACTTTTATCTCTTTTTCAGACCTATATGGATACACGAAAAAGGAACCCCCTGGAGTCTCCTTTAAGCTCTTTTCAGACTCTCTAAACATGAAAAGATCACTGAGTGATCTTGCTTCTTTTCCCACTCGTTAAAAGGTTTGAAAGGGCATCTTTCGAGTGATAATTTATCTCTTTTTCGGCCTCGCGAGACTAACATTATGAAAAAGGACAACATTGGAGTCATATTTAAGTTCTTTTCAGACTCTCTAAACATGAAAAGATTGCCGAGAGACCTTGTTCTCTTCATGCTCGTTAATGTATTTGAAGAAAACATCTGTTGAGTGACAGTTTATCTCTTTTTCGGTCTCATTAGACTACTTTACGAAAAAAGAACTGAGAGAGTTCTCTTTTAAGTGTTTTTCCAGACTCTATAATCATGAAAAACCTTCGAGTTTTCTATCTTTGGACTCGTTAAACAAACATCGATAGGCCCATATGGGACCAGACCCTTACTTCTTCCAGTTCGTTAAACAGAGGAAGAGGAACTTACTGAAGGTGAGTTATATCGAGCATGTGTTACCCTCCTTGAGCTCGCTAAATTAAAAAGAGGTACTCGTCTATCTGGATGGGGGAAAAATTGAAGGAAGCAAGCCAAGCAGTTTTTGAGAACATTACCAACAACTCTTAGAGTCACCCTTGAACATGACACCTTGTCTTTGCACGCATTTTAATCTGCTGAACCTCTGCACTGAACCAATCCTCTGAGTTTTTCTTACTCCTTTGGGTCACCTGACGAAAGTCACAATATACACTGCATCATTGTGTTTTGGTCCATGTCATGTTTCTGCTGTCGTGCCTCAGTGTTCAAGGGAAGTATCCGCCTCAAGAGTCAGCCATCACAAATATCTTGCCTCAATACCTGTGTCAGTCCATGTTCTTTTGATTCACTAATTACATCTCTATGTCAGTTTCGTGTCGTTGATGGGGGATACATTAAGGCCCTCGTTCGACGAGTCTATTCCTGTCGACTTCAACACATTATCCAGTAACTAGACTTAGAAACCAATTAGTACTTTGGGACCTGCATGCCTTAATGACAGACCTCCTCATGTTCGACAGTGGGTTTACATCATTAACCTCTGATTGGATGATTCCACGGATGTTCAACTTCATCTCATCCATTCACATTCGTTGGAATGTACTAGAAGTACCTTGGGAATCATTGACATCAATGGTGATATCCCTCGCGCTTGTTAATGGTTTACATCATTGACCGGTAATCAAGTGGTTTCTGCCATGTTCGACATCAGGACATCTATTCACATGGTTAGATTTGTACTACAATGGGATCAGTGAGAAGACCCTAGGTTGAGTGATCACTCTGATATGTACTTTGCCCAGGTTGCGACGGAGTTTCTCTTGAACAATGACACATATACTGTCACATAGATCCACTTTGTATTGGTCGTAGATATGTCTTGTTATCTTGTAGATCCACTGTGTATTCTTCATGGCTACGATAAGTTCAGGTCATGGGAGTATAGATCCACAGTGTATTTTCGGTGGCTATACCTTTTATCAATATAATTATCGATCCGCAGTGTATTTATGGTGGCCATACCTTGAAAGTCTCTATCACTCAAGCATAGGTATGCCTGCCTTGGGTTTGAAGCATGTCTTAACATTTGTTTGATGATTGTGTGTAGCTTCTGTCAAGTTCTCTGAGCCCACACCCTTGCTTGAAAGTCTGCAAAGTATTTCAGTTATTAGTTCTCGTCTTCTAACTTCATACTTTGGGGGGCAATCTATTACACCTCAAAATTACTCACTTCGCAAGTGTCGTCATTTCAAGTGTCGCATTTTGACCGCAAGTGTATAAGTGTTGCTGACATCATACTACCTTCTTGCCTATGTCATGCCTTCAAAAACATGACAAGGACACTTAGGACACCTCAAAGATCAGTTGTGAAGAGGAGGAATCAGTCTACTAGAAATGAAAGTCTTTTGCTATTGGAAGGACCACTAAAAATTGAGTTTCAGGGAGGAGCGCTCCCCTATACATTGTCAGGGAGAATTATAATGCTCTATCCACCCTTCTGGGGGAGCGTTATAACACCAATGCTTGCTTTTCTTCTCTTGGTGAGTGCTATAACGCTCTGATGCCCCTTTTGAGGGAGCACTACCTATTCTAGGAGAAAATTGGTTTGTTGAGAAGAATGAGGGAAAGATCCCCTCAATATCTGAAGGTAGTTGGATTTGAATCCTTGGTCAAGCCATTATCTTAGGGCAGATCCATAACTAGAGGAGGAAAATCCTCAACTTACCCCAAATATATCTCAAGTAGTTGGGCCTCTCCAAGCCTATTTAAACATGCCTTCTCATGGTGAAAAGAGGATGGAAAGAATTGTGAAACATCTAACCTATGATATCATGAAGAAGGTGTCTTTTATAACATCAACATTCGGTGTGTGGACTATTTGAGAAAGGGTTCAGACGAGGAAGGCTTGATGAAGCTTCTACATTCACATCTATGGCTGTAAGCATTCTTCATTGTTGTTCTCTTTAATATAATATGCTTGGCCTGTTTCTTTCAAATCTGTGTTTGATCTCACATGAATTTGTCTCTAATAGATAGGTCTATTTCAAGCTAATCTCAGTAGAGTAGGAAGTTGTTTGTACTTTTGTTTGTCTATAGGGCTTATCGAGGAGTGTAAGATTGGAGCTCAACTCGGACCGTGTAGGGACAAACACCAGTAAAAGGTACTTATTTTTCTCCTTCCTCCTCACACATTATTTTATCTAGATCTAAAAAGAAGTCAGTGTCCATGATAATCATCTTCTGTCTTAAGAGTTAAGAGTCTAGCTCTCAAGAGGAGATCTACCTGTCAGCAGGGAGATTTTACTTCAACAGAAGGGATCCTCTCCTGTTCACTTGCCTCTTCGAGGGTGCATCCTCCTATTGGGCTACCGCTCCAAATACAATAATTCTCTTCCCATGATGACTTTATTTATTTAATGAATTCTTAAATACTAGGGCCATCACATTTCCCTGTAAAATACATCTTGCTATGAAAACCCCCAAAAATAGAACAATAAGTTACTACAGAAAATCGCAGCTTTTTCTGGAAAAACACTAAAAAAATGTTGAATTTAAAATGCTCATAACTTCACTTCCCATACTCTGTTTTGGCTATTTTTTCTTGAAATTAGATGAAATTGTGAGGGGAAATCATACCTGTAATTGTTTTGGGCAAATTCGGCCTCCAACTGCTAAAGAAATAAAAAAATCACGCCACCGTCCGCTGAAAAAACCCTGAAAAATTGCAGATTTTAAAACTTCAATATATTGACTTCCCGGACTCCATTTTAGATGATTTTGTTTTTAAACTTGGGTGTTTTTATGAGAGGAACTTAGATGTACAACCTATTTCTGTAAATTTTGCATAGAAATATACCTAAAATTTATGGAATGTCGCGGCCCTCTTTTTTCTTCTTTGAAAAACAATCTGCAAAAATAAAAAATATTTGCCCACAATGTCTTCCAAGGAAAGTGCTCTGATACCACTTGGTAAGAACCAAAGAACTGAATACAAAAGAACCACAATAGATATAGAAGAAGAATATGCAAAATCTCTTGTATTACTATCAAAACCCTTAGGGTAGGGAAACACCATATATTAATCCTTATGGAAGGATAAAACTCCTCAAGCAATCCTTGCTTTTACAATCACAATATTATTCACTATGCTTCATTACATTGCTTACAATTCTTTATATAGCTCTCTCTATCTCCTAGGAACCTTCTAGAGAGCCTTCTCACATTTATTACATCCAACTACCATAGTGTGCCTTTATTAATATAGTGGACCTAGTCCACCTTACATTTAATGACCACATTCTGATATATTAAATGAATTCCACTAATAACACATAACTACATTCCCATTGGGTACCTCCCTAGGTATACTACAATCTAACTAGCCAACTAACTAAGTATTGGAAAATAAAACCTGATACAATAATGAGAAAAGATCATTAAATGAGTCTCTATTATTATAATAATAGATCTAACTACCCAACTAACTAAGTAGTGGAAAATAAAACCCAATACAATAATGGAGAGATGTGACTCTCTTTGACCCATATGGGTAGCATGTTAACCAAATTAATTAATGAGAAGGTGACATCTCCTTGATCCACATGGACAATCTATTAACTTTATAGCTTTATGACTTTTGCATCCGAATTTAAACCATATACCCCCTTAAAATTCATACCATTTCTTGCCCCTTAGAAAATGATGGTTCCCATTATTTCAGCCATGCTAAAAATAGAAACCTCATTATCGTACCATTATGATTACAATGTGAAAATACCCAATGAAGAGAAGGGTTTTGGGTTTTGTGCGGTTGAACCATAACCGTGGGTTTGTGGTTGACCCATAACCTAGTTCAAAATGGAATTGTACATGAGTAGAACAATAAATAAATTTTAATAAAATCCCAAATTTTAAAAAATAATATGGAAAAATCGTGACTTTGGGGGTTGTGAACATCCTTATGCAAATCTATTCATAACTTCTGCTACGCATGATGAAATCCAATTCCGTCGAAGACCCATTTGAGATATTGAAGATATATTTCCATTGATATATGGAAATTGTTCTGAGGTGGCCCATGGAGTGAGAAAAACTAGGCCTAATTTGAAGGGCGCGAGACCTTGCTCATTACAGACATGTGCTTCTTCAAACAAAGATATCTCATAAACCAGACAATGAAATGGAATTCCGCGAAATACCCATTTGAGATATTGAAGAGATATTTCCATCCATATGTGAAATTCCTTCTTTAGTTTCCTTAAAAAGAAAAAAACATGTTGAAGATGGTGCTACATGCGACCTCCTTGGGTCAAATACATGCTGAGATTCAATCGAAGATATATCTCAAATCTGGAAGCAAAATGAGATTCTGTGAAATACCCATTTGAGATATTGAAGAAATATTTCCAGATATGTGTGGAAATCCATCTTTATTTTCCTAAGAAGGGATAAAATATCATTGATTATGGTGGTACGCGCGAGATGCTTGGTTCAAATACATGCTGAGATTTAATCGATGATATTTCTTAAACCAGGAAGCTAAATGAGATTCTGCGAAATACCCATTTGTTCTGGTGCCTAAATTTCTTCTCGATTTTGACAACATATTGATAAACAACTCCCAATGATGAGATGTTTAGGAAATCCATTTCGGTTTGGATGTACCTATATTGATCCCCACAGTATTTCAGAACCAGATGTCGCTTAGAGTCTTTGATACCCAGCTTGGTGCACAAGGTATGGAAAGTATTTGTGAACTCCAAAAATATTTGACTCTTCTCTTTCCATAGTGTGGTCCATCTCATGTATTGGTCTTCATAGTTATCAACATGGTAGTATTGTTTCTTGATCACATCCACACAAAAATTCCAAGTGGGCTCGGCCCCATATATTCCAAATTCCTCCGTGGAACTTTGCTCCCAGTAAATTTCCCACCAATGTTTGACATGGGGGAGAGCCTTGAGGAGTGTGAAGGTGATATTTTCCCTGTCGGAGAAATTGTGAATAGAGAAATAACCTTCTAACATATTTAACCGTTTTTCTAAGGCATCCGCATCTATATGACCTTCAAATACGAGAATATCAAAATTAAATTGTACCTTGAAGGGAGAGGTACCTCCAAAGTGGTCGCTTGATAAATATGCGTCTGTTGCTATCGGCAGGCATTGAAGGACGTGGAAAAAATTCTCCATCATTTCGTCCCTCTGTCGCGTTAGAGCTTGCTCAAACAACATGTTAATAGAATCTTCTGCTCTGCCATTTTTCTTTTCTGCCACCATAGAGGGTTTCTTGGGCATGCAAGAGTGATTGTCCTCAAGAGAGACAAGCTCGAGACCCAACTTGCTAATCTCGGACCTCATCAAGGACATATACTGAAAAAACAATCAAGAGCAACCTGCTTTGGTACCACTGATCCAAATCTCTAGGGATAAGATTGCTATAGCGGGAAAAACCCCCTATGGACTACACTAGGGTTCAACATGTAGGCAAATCTAACCGTATAAAGTCTCCCACTCTTTAACAACTAGCCCAAATACACCCCACATTCATGCATAAAACACAAGGTAAAAGGATCTGGTAACTCTACCTTAAACTCCGCGTCCGGTGTCGATCCCTTTGCGTTCAATTGTTCCTCGACTACAAATCTCCTCCCAAGGCTGACCTGTATTCATAAACAAACAAACAAAAAACTACAAACATGCATCTCATATATGGATTAGTGTGTTATATGTCATAATCAAATATAAATCAAACATAAAGATTGAACACATCATATCTGGGACATAAAAAGTATTCCATTTTATTAATCTCACAAAGTTGCGTACAATGAGATCAACGACTGCTCCTCGAACCTGGTCTGGGATCCTCTTCACCAAGCTCCAACTGCACTTCCACGTATCTTTCTCCTCTCACAATTCTCTTTAGGGAAAAGGCATAAGCTTATGAATGAGGAAAAAGGTAAGAATAGGAAATTCTGGCTCAAAACTCACAATGTGGCTGCAAATTCTTGGGGAAAGGGGGGAAAGTGAAATGGGCAGAGTTTCATTGTTCTTATTATTAGATTTGGAATGAGACCCCAAAACCTCCTTTTATATGACAAAAGGATGGTTATTCGGTTGGGTGACGGGCTATAGGTGGTGGGACAGTTGGGAAACTACCCAATAGCCCGTAATCTCAACAAATTCCTTGCAACATTTTAATGTTTACAAATTTTGTGAGTATACGCGAGCTATAATGGTGTAGCTAGCGTACGTACGCGAGATGTAGTGGTGCAACAACCATGTGTACGCAGGCAGTAATGGTGCAGGACACGTACATCTTCAAAAATATGGTTTTTAAGAAGAGCTGCTCAGTGATGGCTTGGCAAAAATGGCAAGTAAGAGGGCCTGATGCTGGGTATGCATGTATGGTGCAATTTAGGGTTATAACAGAGATCTGAATGGCTTGAATGTCTAGAGAGGAGAATCTTAGACATGTCAATCTTGCATGAAAAGAAGCATGGACAAAAAAAATGTAAATGAGGTACTCAGGAGGTGAGGCTCAAAGATGAGCCTCATCTCTAAAACTAATTACTAGTAAATCACTTAGAGCTAATTAATATCACAATGAACAATAGAAAATATGAGAGAAGCCAAAATGAGTAACTTGATATTATGAGAAGGCTTTCTAGGCCTTTATATAAAATTACAAAATGGTCCATTGGACAAAGTAAAAAAGAGCTCATTAAATGAGTCTCTATTATTAGTATAATATATCTAACTACCTAACTAACTAAGTAGTGGAAAATAAAACCTGATGCAATAATGGGAAGAGCTCATTAAATGAGTCTTTATTATTATAATAATAGATCTAACTGTCGAGTTAACTAAGTAGTGGAAGGTAAGACCCAATACAATAATGGAGAGATCAGACTCTCTTCGACCCATATGTGAAACCTGTTATCCCAATTAATTAATGAGGAGGTAGGAATCTCCTTGATCCACATAGACAATCTATTAACTTTATAGATTTATGACTTTTACATCCGAATTTAGACCACATACCCCCTTAAAATTCACGTCATTATTGCTTGTTGTACTAACCCAATACTTGAACACAATCTATGTAACCATACTACTTCCTTTCTTGCATGAGTGGTTTCCATGCATTCAAATTTTGTAGTTGAGAGTGCCACTACAACATGTCTTTTTCTCATCCAACTGATTGCTCCTCCAAGTAGGTTAAACACATACCCACTTGTAGATCTTCTGCGATCCATATCTCCAGCCCAGTCTGCATCAACAAACCCATGTATGTCCAACACTTTGTCCAATCCTAGTGTTCCTTAGTAGCACAATCCATAACTAGAAGTGCCACGCAAATACCTGAAAACCCTCTTCATTGCTGTCCAATGCTCCTTCTCTGGTTTTGACATATACCTTCTCAAAACTCCTATTGCATGTGAAATGTACGGTCTAGTACAAACCATTGCATACATCAAGCTGTCAACCACACTAGCATATGGAACATGAGACATGTCCTCTTCCTCTTCCCATGTCTTGGGAGACTACTCTACAGATAATTTTACACTTGCAAGAATAATAACCTTGATCGATTTGCTTTCCTGCATGTTAAACCTTTGTAATATGGTCTCAACATATTTTCTCTGATTCAACCAAAATTTCCAGTTTGCATGATCTATTTTAAGCTCCATTCCCAGAGTGAAGTTAACAACATCGAGATTCTTCATGTCAAATTTGGAGGATAGCTGCGATTTCACCTCCTTGATAACATCCATATTATTTCCTACTAGCAACATGTCATCGACATACAATAATACATAAATGAAGTGATTACCAACTTGCTTGGAATATACACAATGATCAACCTCGCCTCTCACAAATCCTAGTCCAATGATGTATGTGTCAAAATTTTGGTACCGCATCCTAGGTGATTGCTTCAAACCATATAGTGACTTATTTAACTTACATACCAACTCTTTCTTTCCCTTCACTGCAAAGCCTTCTGGCTGCTTCATGTAGATTTTTTCTTCCAGATCTCCATGTAGGAATGTTGTCTTTACATTCATATGTTCTAATTCCAAATCAAAAGCAACAATAACAAATAAATCTAATAGAAGTTAAGTTTGCAACATGAGAATTTTTTTCACCAAAGTCAATTCCCTCTACCTTGGAATAACCTTTTTCTACTAACCGATCTTTGTATTTCTCCACTTTGCCTTCGGCATTCAACTTTTTCTTAAGCACTCATTTTCTACCAATGGCCTTTCTTCTAGTTGGAAACTCAACTAGATCCCATGCCTCATTCTTATCCAAGGCATCCATCTCTCCAACCACATCCTTCTTCTAGAGTTTACTATCCTTTGAATACACTGCTTCCCTGACAGTTCCAGGATCATCATTAGTAATAGATAAAGCAATATTAGGACATAAGTCATGTGGACTATACCTTTCTGGTTTCCTTCTTTCCCTCATTGATCTCCTCAATACTGAAGTATGAGGTTCTTATTCTTTTGATTCATCTTCTTTTGTTGATTCAGATTTTGCATCATCCAACTCAAACACTATTTTCTTAGGTTCTTCTTGCATTGGTAGGATTTCTTGTTTGGGAACATCTTTAACCTCTATAAAAACAACATCTCGACTGTAAACAATCTTCTTAGTTTATGGGTTCCAAATCTTATAACCTTTCTTTTATAACCCTAAATTGCACCATACATGCATACCTGGCATCAGGTCCTCTTACTTGCCATTTTTGCCAAGCCATCATTGAGTAGCTCTTCTTAAAAACCATATTTTTGAAGATGTACACACCCTACACCATTACTGCCCATGTACACACACTTTCTTCACCACTAAAACTCACATACGTACACTAGTTGCACCATTACAACCCACATATACTCACAAAAGTTGTAAACATTAAAAAGTTGCAAGGAATTCGTTGGATTACGTGCTATTGGGTAGTTTCCCAACTGTCCCACCACCTATAGCCCGTCACCCAACCGAATAACCATCCTTTTGTCATATAAAAGGAGGTGTTGGGGTCTCATTCCAAATCTAATAATAAGAATAATGAAACTCTACCCATTTCACTTTCCCCCCTTGCCCCAAGAATTTGCAGTTAGATTGTGAGTTTTGAGCCAGAATTCCATATTCTTACCTTTTCCCTCATTCATAAGCTTATGACTTTTCCCTAGAGAGAATTGTGAAAGGATAAAGATATGTGGAAGCGCAGTTGGAGCTTGGTGAAGAGGAGTCCAGACCAGGTTCGAGGAGCAGTCGTCGATCTCATTGTAAGTAACTTTATGAGATTAATAAAAATGAATACTTTTTCTGTCCTAGATATGATGCGTTCAATCTTTATGTTTGATTTATATTTGATTATGAAATCTAACCCACTAATTCATATATGAGATGCATGTTCATAGTTCTTTGTTTGTCTGTTTATGAATACAGGTCGACCTTGCGAGGATATTTTTATTCGAGGAACAACTGAATGCAAAAGGATCGACACCAGATGTAGAGTTTAAAGTAGAGTTACTAGATCTTTTTACCTTGTGTTTTATGTATGAATGTGGGGTGTATTTGAGGTAGTTGTTAAAGAGTAGGAGACTTTAGACGGTTAGCTCTGCCTACATATTGAACCCTAGTGTAGAACATAGGGGGGTTTTCCCGCTATAGCAAAATTGGTGACCGTACTGGGGAAGCCTCTAGGGTTTTTAGGGGATATCATTTTGGGTGTTTTAATTGGTTTTGATTACCTTTTTGAGTTTTATGTAAGTTGCTGTGTCTTTGAGGGATTCTGGTCTTCCATACTAGTAATCCCTTCCTTGTCAGACTTAACTGTTAGTTTTCTTTTTGAGAAGTTACAAGGGTGTACACGACCTACAGTGGGTCTGTACGCGTACATACGTGCCCTACCTTTGGACAACCCGCGTACATACACATGCTGCTTAAGTGTCAGTAGCGTGCCTGTCTCAAGAAAGTATTTCTTCAAGAAGATGTAGTTAACCTCTTCCCTGATTGAAGTCATAATTCTCAGGGGTTTTCTTGATTTAGTCCTGGTCTCTATTGTTGCAGTCTTTATCCTGTGTTTGATGTCAATTAGCTTATTTCTTTGTCAAGATTTCTTGTGTTTTCTTAGTAAGGGTTTGAGACGAGTTTGTGAGTCTTTTCTGATCAATTTGTTTGGTATTGTCAGTGACTCCCTGTGATCCACAATAGACCTGGAGTCATTTTTTGGTCTTGTCTTTTCTTCACTTTTTCCCTTTCACTTGGTTTAGAAGAAAAGAAAAAAAATTTATTTCAAGTTTCTTATTTTGAAGCATAATTTTTTTGTTTTGTTTTGTTTTTTTGTTTTGTTTCGTAAGTAGTTAGGTTAGTTTTCTTTGATTATCAGGAGAAAGAGTGCTTTCTTAAGTTCTTTACTGAATGCTTAGAACACTTAATTAGCTCGTAGTCGAGAGAAATCGTTTTTTGGGTTTTTCTTTTAAAAGATCTTAGAAAAAGTAGTTACAAAAAGTTGGTTAAAGAGTGTAAATTTGCAAATCTTTATTTGTTAAAAATAAGTAGTTTTCTTTCAGTTTCATTTAATGCTCTTCTCTTTCGTCTCTTAAAATACAACACTAGTTTCATTTCCGTTTCCTTGAGTTTAAGAAAAACCACTTAAAATTAACGCTTAATTAAAATTTATTAGACTTTATGTTTGTAGGGTCCATCAACTAGTGTAGGCAGGAGCCTTGATTTAGGTTGGAGAGGAAACTCTTCAAGGCTATAAAAAAACATACGAGTCGGTGCTAGGGAGTGTAAAAATTCCAATAAACGTGAAAGTTTTCCAGGACCCCCCTGTAACACAGGTGATAAACACGAGGTCGCGTGCAGAAAGGTAGTGGAGATAACCCCTCCAAAGCCGGACCAAGCGTAGTGGGGAACACATATAGAGGAATTTTCTTGGGATTTTGTTGATTGCATTTTCCACGGAGCTTCATGGGTCTCAATTTTATTCGAGGTCCTCAATCGTCTTCCAGAACTCTTTCTTTCGATACCATCGATAGGTTTCAGGATTGATACCCTTCTCATTGCGGTCCACCCGATTGTCGACTGTACCCGCCTGGTGACTATTCACGCGCTGGCAACCTAGTTACATTTATTTTAGTGACTTACATAGGTGAATGCGGGGGTGTACCGCGGTACCTAGGACAGACATCGGGCCACACTTTGCAGAGTATGCCCAGATGGTGCTTCTGTATTCGAGTTTCACTTGCACTGGTAAGTTGATCTAGTGTTGGCTATTGTAACTGTTCTTCCAACTAGCTAGTGGTTTGATTGCTTTGTCTCATAGGAACTCTTTCTAGTGTCTGCTGATTTTCAATGTTAGTAAAATCCCTAGTGTGTCGTTGATCTTCTCACAAAGTGGAATATCAATAGCTCCGTCGGTCGTGGAGGCTTCAAGGCCTCTCGTCGATTGAATTGGAGCCACCCCGGCCAATGTGAAGGTGAAGACTTAACCAACAAGGGTCATTTGAGGTGATCGAGCCATAGGAAACTGTACCCGAGCCATCCCTGAGAAAAGAACTCTTACATCCAGAGGATCCTACCATTTTTTACCTTGGAGCGGAAGCTCTCGTAAATTATAACCCTTCGATCCCTAACTTGTCGGCGCCAATTTTGATACAATTTGTCCCCCCAAGGATAACTCATCACGAGTGCTAGATATTTTTACAAGCAACAACGGAAGAAGACGCTGCTACTTCGTTAGGGAGTCCTCACACTCCCTCTATTACTGCCACTACAGGGGGAATTCCTCCTCCTAATCCACCTTTGCCGGTCCGGACCACCATGGTCTTGACCGCCTCTACTTCGAGCAGTGGTCCGATTCCGTCTATGGTGGCGATTACTGCTCCGTTCACCCAGAGTGAGATAGGCCCTCCGTTCTAATACGAGATGCCTGGCTTTGATACAAACTCTGTCCTGTCCTACTCCATCCTACAAACCTTAGGTTTGGGGGTAGGGAGCTCTAACGCTCCTCTGCAAGGGTCCATGGGGGTCACCTCAGCCCTCTATAATGCTTTCCCTTATGGTGGGGGTCATATACCTCCATCGTCCCCCTCGCTAGGCGGTGCTCCTCAGCAGCCCGCCTGGCCGAACATGAACTACAGCTTGTTCGAAGCAGCTAGTCAAGGAATTTCTTCCAACACCATGCCGGTGGGTTCTTTGCCAATATTTGTTCGACACATTTGGTAACAACACATTCTCATCATCTGCCGTCTCGGCCTGGGGAAACCCTGGTTTTGGATCACAAAATCTTGTGCAGGGTACTATTCCTACACGGGGGGAAAACACCTCTCAAAGACCCTGGAATTCATGGTAGGGATCGATCCCCTCGTCAGGGATGCCGACTGGGGCCAACCCCTTCCACAACCAATGGAATCTCGAGCAAGGCTCAATACCCATGCCCGTCAGATCGATAGGGGGAAACCCTTTCCAGAACCTTTGGAACACAACATCGGGAGAAATCCCTTCTCAACCCTCAACGTCTAATTACGGGAGTCAGTCTATGACGTCTCAAAAGGCACAATATCTATATGTTGGCCACGATCATGAATTTTACCAGAACCCTGGTTAGCAACCTAACTTTTCCTGGAAATTTAGTGCCAGCCAAATTCCAGGCTCCTTTCCTCCTGTACATACTCAACAACCCAAGCTACCTTTTCTGGCAATGTTGCATTTGCCAGGCTTGTCAAGATTGTTAAACAACCTAATCTGTCATGATCTGCGTTGGCCTCCTATGACAACCAAGTTGCCCTCAGTCATTCCAAAGTTCGAAGGTAAGCCTAACGAAGATCCAGGTGATCATGTGACCACTTTTCACCTATGGTGCTCGTCCAACTAATTGAGAGACGAATACGTCCAATTGCGTCTGTTTCAATGCACCCTTATCGAGAGTGCCACGAAATGGTACATCGGGCTCGACCGCTCAAGATACTCTACTTTTGGTGAATTGACAATGGTTTTTTTAAACCATTTTCAATTACCTGTGAGATATGATGCCGACATTGAGTTGCTGGCCAACTTTGAGAAAACAACGACTCACCATATCTCAGATCACATCCTAGAATGGCAGCGTCAGAAGATTTTGATAAAAGTACCAGTTCCACCAACATTCCTGCTGGAGTGGTTCCTTAAGTCTTTGGTACCCCAGTTATCTAAAGACATTGCAACGTTGCGAGTGTTTTCTGAGGAAGAAGTGATAATGAGAGCTCAACAGCTAGAACTAATATACTCTCAGTCTGGTTTACTTTATGAAGTTTTTCCAAATGCACCACGGTCCATTCTTGACAAGACCAGAGAGAAGTCTGGACCACATGCCGATGGTATCATTGGTTCAACACAAGCGAATCCCGCTGATCAATCGTCGAATAAATTGCAACAATTGTCGATATAGTAGACAATGGCCAGCCAAACCACTAGTTTGACTGCTCCCCCTACTCAAACGTCGTATGTACATAGTGTGCAATCGACAAACCCGAAGGCCAACCAACAGGCTGATGGAAATAAGAAACAATGAAAGAAGGGTAAGGGGGATAAGAAACCCACCAATAATGCTAGCGGGGGAAATACAGAGAAAATAAAGTCGAAGTATCCATGTAACCTTTGCATGGAAGACCATCCGAATCATCTGTGCCCCCATTTTGCGGAGGCCCAAAAGTTACTGGCGTGACAACAACCTACTGTGTGTTGGGCCCCAACAACTCCCCCTAATTTTTTTTACAAAATTTAAAGGGCCCCTATTAGAATCTTGATAATTAAAATGAGCTAAAAAATCAACCTTTTCAAATAGTTCCATGCCTTGGCTTGCTTTGAAACAAACTTAAGACATTCACTATAGTATGAGACATTTATTACAAGAGTATATGTCAAAAGTTAGAAATGAGCATAAAAATCTCAATTTAAACAAAAAACATTAATTTTTATCAAATGTTTACTTTTGTTTAAATTATGATTATGTGTTCATTCTTTTGTTCATTAGCAAGTTTGACTATTTTGAATAATGTGTTCAATACTTCATCAAATAATAT
>JZKD02S0031490.1:223496-250575 GCA_000966675.3 Picea glauca
AGGGGTTTTAGATTCGGGTAGAAGGTTAAAAGTTAAGTCTTGAGGGTCATGATCTGTGTATGAGCTTAGAGCCCTAGCTTATTAGTCCGTAGGGTAGAATACCCAACAACAATTATGTTATAGAGGGAAAGCTGTTACATAAGCAATTTTAGACATGTTGAAGGAGGAGTGTATTGTTGGACTGAAGCTGGAAGGACTTGCAGATGGAGACGAAGAGTCATTTAGGAAAGAACGAAACAAAAGTTGGAAGATGAAAGGGCATGAGAAGCCTTGGGGAACTGAAGAAAATAGTTCTAGAGAAATAAAACAGAGCACTAAAGAGATTGAGGGAGCTTGTAGAACCAACAAGAGGAGAGATCTCATGGGATAGGAGAGTGAGAAGCAGTTGAGGTTGCCATGGCCTCTGGCTTGGAAACCTCACGGATATTCTAAGCTCAGATCTGGCCATTGAGTCATTGTATTGTAACCTGTATGATGAATAAAAGAGTTGATGATTTACAAATTTAACCCTTATGTGTGTATGTGTGAATGGAATCCTAGATTATGTATTTGTTGTGTTCTTGACATGATTTTGTGCAAGTTAATGTCATTTCTTGAATGGATAAATCCCATAGAAAATAATCCTATATTTTGCAACAATATATGTAACAAATGCTACTGTCTTGATTGTGGGTTACGCGTTGCATCAAGAGATTTACCACATTAGAGGCGTGCTGTAACATGAGACAAATGACTGCCAGAGACATGTTGCATCAATAACTGCAGGAGTGTTGCAACAATATATGTATTTCAACATAGGGCGAGTTGCAGTATGGGTGTACTGCAACGAGGACATGTAATCAAATATGTGTTGCAATAGGGGACTATAATAGGAGAGGTATTGTAGCAGGAGGTTACAACAAGATGGGTGTTATAGGGTGATGATGGTTGAGTTGCAACAAAATATTTGTCACAACAGAAGGCAAGTTATAGTAGAAGGTGAGCTACAACATAAGTTGAGTTGCAACAGAAGATGAGTTACAACAAAAGGCAAGTTGTAGAAGAAGGTGAGTTGCAACAAGTGAATATGCAGTAGACTAGTGATTCTATAATATTTGTTGTGGTACTACAAAGAAGCAAACATAGATATGTGGGAGTAGAGGTACAACCCTAGAGGTTGTGGCATGATAAGGTGAAAACAAGGAAAATGTAACAATGAGGAAGAAGCATTATGACAATTGTAATTCCTATTACACACAAATGAATAAATGTTCTGTTGTGAATTTACTCTGATGGAAGGGGGAGGATGCCTGCTATATCAAGTGGTATCAGAGCATGGTTCAGGTCTGGGGTGAAATAATGTGAGAAGATATCAGAGCATGGTTCAACTATGGGATGGAATAAACTGCAAAGCAAGAAGACCTGTGAGAGTGTGGTTTCAACTTGTGTTGTCGAAGGAAGAATGATAGGAGAAAATGCCGAAGAATGGGCATGTGAAGTGTGGTTTGGCTGAGGGATAGGAAATAACAACCAAGGATTATCAATGAAGATGAGTAGGTTAAGGAGGTGTAGAAACCAAGAGTTAGAATGCATATAATGGAGTGGTAGCAGATGTCAATATGAAGCATGAAATGGGAAAATATAGCAAGGAACAAAAAATTGCATGAAGCAAAGTTCAAAAGGTTTCTACTGAAAAGGAAGAAGTCTCTAAGATAAATGGATGTTATAAATATATGGTAGTTGTGGTGGTATTTATCCATGAATATTATCTTGAGGTGAAAGAGGTAGCTTGGGTCATGAGAGGATTCATTAGATGGCAGTTGTGGTGGGAGTTATCCATGATTGTTATCTTGGAATGAAGGCATGGTCATTGGAAATGAGCGAGTGTGGCTGCGAGAAGAATGCAGTCGAAAGGTTTCCTAGACTGGAGACTGGGATAATATGTTTTGAGGAGCATGTTGGTAGTAGTGAGAACATTGTTTCCGGATGGTGACTAGAGGATTTTGAGTAGACCTGAATTTAAGAGAAATAAAAAATAACAGAGATGCATACAATTTATAGTAGTGGAAGATAGAGACACATGAAGAAAGACATTTGTGGCTGCATATGGAAGTGGATGTGCTTGGATGAAAAGAATATGCAGTAGAATGATATATGTGTAGGAAAATGAATTGCAAATATTGCAGGAAATTGTAGGATTATAGAGGTTGTAGATGATGAATATGTTTAAGAAAATGTTCGAGTAGAAGATAATGCTGTGAAGATGAAACATGAAGGAAGTTGTTGAGTTGAAGATGGATAACATACGACCTGGAAGAGAGGGAAGCCGATGAACATGTTGCTGACAAAGAAAGGAGAATATTTCAAATCTCCTGAGGAAAAAGACATGTAGAAGAAGAATGTTAGAAGAGTGAAGGTTGCCGAGGACCAAGCGCGAAGTTGCTACATGGAGAAGAAGAATCTTGAAATTCGTCTCTAGTAATTTTAAAAGAATGTGTATACGTTGACATAATCACGAACTGAGGCAGTCTACATATGGTTTAGGATTAAGTCAAGGGAGGTGTAACATGGGAGCATGTGACTCCATGTTGTGTAGCTTCGAGCATGAGTGGCTGGATGTACCGAAGGCACTTTGTACACTACATGAAAAAGGGTAGTGGGATGTCCTAGATTGGACGTGACTCAGATCGAGTTGTACAGGTGATGTGGATTGAGTCAAGGGAGGTGTAACATGGGAGCGTGTGACTCCATGTTGTGTAGCTTCTATCATGAGTGGCTGGCTGCACTGGAGGCATTTTGTACACTGCATGAAAAAGGGAAGTGGGATGTCCTAGATTGGACATGACTCAAATCCAATTATGCATGTGGTGCATGAAGGAAAAGCACCTGACTAGTGCTTGTGGTAATGAAGAAAGAGAGACAAAGAAGGTAGCGGTATTAGAAGTTTAGTTGTTGCATAAAGTTGAGTTGTAGCAAGAATAAGATGAAAAAATTCTAGATCTCCATGACGAGAGTATTGTTGTGTTGTTATATATTGATGTGCAATGAAGGGAAACAATGAATTGAAAGAAATAATGTGCAACATAGGAAGATGTTTTGTATATTAAAGTGTATAGCAGATGAAGAATGTAGAGTTGAGAGTGCAACATTGATGGAGTTGCATTAAAAACTTATAGATGTGGTGATTTACCTCATAAGAATGAGGGAATGCTTTCTTGAAACCTAGGGAGTCTCATGCAGGAGCATATCAGTCATCCCAGGGATGACACAATGAAGGCAGTTACATGGACATAAAAAAGGTGTTATATTAGTGATTGGTTGCTACAGGTTGTGAATGGATGCAATGTAGGGAGTGACAACATCACTACAGATCATAATAATGTTATAGAGCTGCAATAATGGGACAACTAGGAGCATCGCTATAGAATGGAAAAGTGTATGGACGATTATGTTGTAGAGGGAAAACTGTTACAGAAGCAGTTGTAGACGTGTTGAAGGAGGAGCATATTGTTGGGCTGAAGCCAGAAGGACATGTATAGGGAGACGAAGAGTCCTTGAGGAAAGAATGAAACAAAAGTCAGAAGATGAAAGGGCGTGATAAGCCTTGGGGAACTGAAACAAACATTTCTAGAGAAATAAAACAGAGCACTGAAGAGATTGAGGGAGCTTGCAGAACTGACAAGAGGAGATATCTCGTGGGATATGAGAGTGAGAAGTGGTTGAGTTTTCCATGGCCTCTGGCCTGGAAACCCCACAGATATTGTAAGCTTAGATCTGGCCATTGAGTTGTTGTAATATGACCTGTATGATGAATAAAAGAGTTGATGATTTACAGATTTAACCCTTATGTGTGATGAGTGAATGGAATCCTAGATTATATATTTGTTGTGTTCTTGAAATGATTTTGTGAAATTTAATGTTATTGCTTGAATGAATAAATCCCATAGAAAATAGTCCTATATGATATGGCTATGCAGGTGGCATGAATATGTGGAAGGCCGTGTTGGAATTGTGGTCTTCCATGGGGAGGATGAGCGCTATATTTCTATGAGCATTGAGAGTTCTGTCTAAGTACAAAAGATGTGAACATAAGATGCTATCTCGATTGTGGGTTACATGTTGCAGTGAGATATTTACCACATCCGAGGTGGGATATAACAGTAGACAAATGACTGCCAGAGATATGTTGCAACGATAGCTACATGACTGTTGCAACAACATATGTATTGGAGCATGGGTGTGCTGCATTGAGGACATGTAGTCAGATATGTTTTGTAGTAGGGGACTGTAATAGGAGAGGTATTGCATCAGGAGGTTGAAATAGAGTGGGTCTTGTAGTGTGAGGATGGTTGAGTTGCATCAAAATATTTGTCACAGTAGAAGGCGAGTTATAACAGAAGTTTAGCTACAACATAAGGTGAGTTGTAGGAGAAGGCAGGTTGCAATAGAAGGCAAGTTGCAACAGAAGGCGAGTATATATGCAACAGATTGGTGATTCTGTAACATCTGTTGTAGTACTACATGGAAGCAAACATGGATATGCCGAAGCAGAGGCACAACCCTAGGGGTTGTGGCATGATCATGTGAAAATAAGGAAAATGTAACAATGAGGAAGAAACATCATGACAATTGTGATTCCTATTATGTACAAATGAAGAAATGTGCTATTGGGAACATACTCTGATGGCAAGGGATAGTTACCCGCTGCATCAAGATACCATTGACCACCTATATGCCTCTCATTACACCAAATTTCTTGGATGTTGACATCATCCCGCTTAGTCCTTCAACTATCAGAAGAAAAATAAATGGAGACAACATGCAACCTTGTCTTAAAAATAAATGGAGACAATAGGCAACCTTACAACATGCAACTTGTCTTGAAAATAAATGGAGAAAACATGAAATGTTGTCTTAAAACTCTAGAGGCCTTGAAATATTCTAAAGGAGATCCATTAATGAGAAAATGTTTATATATTTTATTTAAATAATTTTATAATTCTAAATTTGGTTTCAATTTTTAGTTTTTGTAAGCACACAACTCTATTTGTATTTATCAAAATGAACAAAACTTATACAAAACCCAACTCTCTAGTGGCCTGCCACTGGGGAAACTAGACCAACAACAATGGTATAGAGCATTTGTCCATCTAATTTGAAAGAGATTCTTAATTAAGACTATACTATAGAAACTGTTTATCGAGTTCATATTCCTAATGAACTTTATACATTCAAAATAACATCATTGATAAACCAAAACTAGGATAAGAAAAATATGAAACATACTAAAAAAATTAAACATGAGAAGCCCCGCCTGATCCTTGGGTAGGCTCAAGAATTTGGAGTAGGAAATTGGCTAATAGATAAACAACATATTGAGTTGAATTTCAAGAGAGCTTGGAATTAATTTCCTTGAATTGAAGCTGTATCTAGTCCAACTTATTCCGTGGTCTAACCCCAAGGATGATGCTGCAACATCATAAATGGAGAGAAAGTTACAAAGAAATTTAAAAACAACCACAAGTGGAAAGAAAGTTACAAAGAAATTTAACGAGGAAAAGTTAGTTACAGACTGTTTAAGGAAATTCAAAGAAACATAATTATAGAAAGAAAATTAAAACAAATTGCTAAGGGACTGACATTAAACTAGAGAATCAAAAGACACGCGGGAATTTATAAATAGATTAATCTTGTGAAAAGATGGGGTGTGAATCCAAAGCTTGTAGAGTGATAAGTTGTGTAACATATGTCCAATTTAACATGTATGAGTTTGAAACTCAATAGTAGTCATAGAATGCATGGGTTGCATTGCACATGTTTGAGAGGGAACTCCACACAAAGCTATAAGATGCTAATTTCAACCTTAACATTGAATAAAATTTGATTTACTTCATTCTCCTCTTTGATTTTGTCTTTGTGTGAATTTTTAGGTATTATATGTTTTGCAATTAAATCATTAATTATTCTATTTTTAAACATAGTTTTTAAAATTGTAACAAATTTGTTTATACAACATTAATTGTTTAAATATGTATTACCCAAAAGTAGTTTTAACCTTTTATATATTTGAAATTAAAAAAATAAAATTCACTAAAACAACAATAAATTAATTATAATATTTTTTACATATCATATTTTTACTTTTACTTTTTATTATTATTATTTTTTTTACAATCAACTCTAAATATTTAGGTATTTTTTTGTTATTATATGTTTTGCAACTTTCATTAATTCTAGACCTAGTTTTTATAATTGTAACAAACTTGTCTATACAACATTAATTCTTTAAATCTGTATATCTTATATTAAAAAATAGATTTACCACTTTATATATTTGAAAAAAAAAAAATCACTATAACAATTATAAATTAATTCTATTAATTTAGGTATTCTTTTGTTATTATATGTTTTGCAACTTTCATTAAATCTATTTTTAGACATAGTTTTTAGACCTAGCTTTTATAATTGTAACAAACTTGTCTATACAACATTAATTCTTTAAATCCGTAGTACCCAATCTTACATTAAAAAAATATATTAAAAAATAGATTTACTATTTTATATATTTAAATTAAAAAAAATCACTATAACCATTATAAATTAATTGTAATATTTTTCACAAATCATATTTTTATTTATATTTTTTCTTATTTTAATTATATTTTTAAATTTGCAACTATTTGACTTTAAAGTCTATACATACCTTATTTTTTTGGACTTGAACTTATAATCTCTTAGAAGAAAACGTATAAGATCTATTGTAATAGCTAAAAACATAAATATTGTAGAGAATAACATCGGAATACCACAATATATGAAACCACAACACCAAAATAATACCTTTATTGATAGGAAACAATGTTCACTTGCCTCTTCGAGGGGGAAACCTTTAGCAGAGCAACACTTTATTACAATAATTCTCAAGACAAAAATTCTCATGAATCCTACTCTTATTTATACCAATTCTATATTCTAAAGATCATTCTAGAGGAAGATCCTTCTAGAAGCGAAAACTTCTATTAGGTCTTCTTACATTGACTTATTCCAATTTATTAAATAAGCCTTATTAACTAATGGCGGATTTTATTACATGGAAATATATTATTCTATCTACGTGAGGGGTTAGGGAGGTTAGGTCCCTAACATGCCCTCCCCCATGAAAAAGAGCCTTGTCCTCAAAGATTGATATGAGGAAACTGTTGCAGAATGGTAGTTGGATCCCAAGTGGAATCTTCTGGAGTTGTATCTTTCCATTGCACTAACACTTCCTTGATGGTGGACTGACAGAGATGACACTCGCATTGGTCCAAGACTGCTTGTGGCTACAACCAAATGGAACCTTATTTATCCAACTCAGGGACACTGATTTGAGTTTGGCACTTAGTACCAATCACCTTCTTTAAGAAAGAGACATGAAAAACAAGATGGAGCTTATAATGAATGGGAAAAGCTAACTGGTAAGCCACTTGCCCCATTCACTTAACAATTGTATAAGGACCATAAATTTGGGAGCAAGTTTCTAACAATGGTCTGTTTTGAGTGAAGTCTGCTTATAGGGTTGCATATGAAGAAACACATGGTCCCATTCAACAAATTGTTGTTCGAAATAACCTTGATCTGCTTGTTGCTTTGAATGTGATTTTGATCCATGGCCAAATTTGTTTTGAGGGTGCAAAGAATGGCCTCACAAACTGCAATATTGTTGTGAACCTTTTGAACCTTTGATACACTTGACAAGTAGGAAAGAACCGAAGGGGGATTTTGTCTATATACTGCTTCAAAAGGAGCCATGCAAGTAGCTATATGGTAAGATGTGTTGTACTACCATTCAGCGAGGGGTAACCATTGAGTCAACTGAGTCTATTGTTTAGATGAAAAACACCTCAAATAGGTTTCCAGACACTTGTTGACAACTTCAGTTTGTCCATCAGTTCGAGGATGATAGGCGATGTTGAGATGCAATTGGGTGCCCTGGAGATAGAAAAATTCTTACCAAAAATTGCTAGTAAAAGTGGGATCTCGGTCTGAGACAATAGAATGAGGCATGCCATGAAGCTTGAAGATATTATCCATGAAAATTTCAACCACCATGGATGTTGTGAATGGGTTTTAGAGAGCATATAAATGAACATATTTGGAAAGACGATCAACTAGCACCATGATGACTGATTTATTGCTTGAGTTAGGTAAGCCAACAATGAAGTCCATAGAAATATCCTACCAAATAACCGACATAATTGAGAGTGGTTGTAGTGTTCCAGGGGTATTGAATGTTTCTCCCTTATTCCATTGAACGACATCACATTCAACCACAAAGGTGAAGACGTCCTGTTTCATACCATCCCAAAAAAATAAAAAATAAAAAATAAAAAACAAAAACGTTTGATCCTTTCATAGGTTTTGGTGAACTCAGAATGCCTAGCTGTGTGGGAAGCATGAAGCTCTGAAAGCATTGTAGATTTAAGTTGTGATTTTTTGCTGAGATACATATGACCTTTGTAGTGAATCTTGTTATCGTTCCAAGAGTACCCGGGAGAAACTGGAGGATTGGCTTGCAACAGTTGGGTAAGGCCAAAAAATTTAGGGTCTTGCAACCATTCCTGGTGAGCATATTGGAGTCAATCTGGTACAATAAAGGAGAGAGAAAAATGGGATTCTTCATCTTCATACTTCCGAGAAATAACATCAACAACCATATTTTCTTTGCCCTTCTTGTAAATTATCTCATAATCATATCCAAATAGCTTGGTGACCCATTTTTGTTACTTTGGGGAGGAAATTCATTGTTTCATAAAATGATTAAGGCTCCGATGATCGATTTTAATTTGGAAGCATTGGCCCAATAGACAAGGACACCAAAGATCGAAAACATGCAGAATAACCAACATTTCCTTTTCATAGATTGATTGACCCAAATATCACTCCAAAAGTTGTTTGTTAGTGAAGGCCACCTATCATCCTTCTTGCATGAGAATTATGCTAATTTCTTTCCCGGATGCATCACATTCCAGGACAAAAGTCTTTTTGAAGTCAGGAAGGGCTAGGACATGAGTTTTGCACATAGCCTCTTCCAAAGCATGGAAGGCATGATCAACTGTAGGAGTCCAATTGAAATCATTCTTTTTAAAGAAATCAGTGAGAGGTGTTGTAGTTTTTCCATATTTCTTAACAAATTTGTGATAATAGCTCATTAAACCAAGAAAACCACGCAAGCTCTTGAGAGTTTTGGGGCAAGGCCAATCATGCATAGATTCAATTTTCTTAGGATCAACCTGTTAGCACATAGGATGTATAGGGGTCAAAATTTTTAAGCTTCTAGGTTTGAGTCATAGGGTCAATTTATTTAAGGTTTTTGAGTCATGTCTTATGTCAATAAATCATGTTTTGATGGTATCATGAGTCAAGAAAATTGATCATAGTCCATGCGAGAGTCTTGGTGTCTTGATAATCATTATCATCATTAGAAAAAAGGGAAAGTGTTGGTAATACGTTTTGGTTTAAAGGTCATCATTATCAAGTGTTGTGTCTCAAAAAGGTATACAAGGGGTTTTCATGTCATATCTAACCATTTGGGGGTCAAGTCATGTGTTAAGTCAACCTGTTGCAAAATCTTCTGAAATTTTGCAGCAAATCGATAAAAGTACATCATGCACTAATTACATACCATCATGTTTTGGAAACGTAGAAATTGGTATTTTATTGTTTTCAACGCAATCTATTCATCACTTGTCTTCAATTCAGTTTCAGAAGCAGGTTTATCATTGTGAAAAAGGCGCACCGCAAACTGGTTTAAATTGTGGCACTACGAATTTCCTGTAGCAGTTGAAGGCAGATCAAAGGCTTATAGGAACTGTCAGTTTGGTTTACATGACAATGAATGAGATTCATACATACCAGGAACCTTGCTTAAATGTTCAAATTTCACTTCTTGAAGATCAATTACCATCAAACCCTAATTGCTGTAAATTTTCTGCTTTGCAAACTGTTTCATATCATTTGCGCTGCAAACTTATTTTACCTGAAAAACTTCTACAATCCTTATATCTTAAGATTTTATGCAAACCCAAGTTTCTTGTTTTCATACCAAAAAGATCAGTTGCAGTTGTTTCTTACAACCATGATCCTATATGCTGCAAATTCTTGTTAGTGCTACAGACTGTATTCATTGTATGCACTGGAAATTGAATGCGTTATGAAACCTCTACTTTCTCATTTGATAAAACCCCTCACCGACTATCGTTTCACTCAGGTTTGAAATATCATCTTTTTCAAAATCATTTTCCTTTCATATCTGTCACTTTGCAAACTCTTCTGATAAAAAACCTAGACTAAATTCATTCGTTGCAAACTTCATTTGTGCACTGCAAAATGAGAAATCAGGTTACAAATTCTCTGTTTTATACAGTTGCCCCAATTTTTTTCCTAATTAAAGTATCATCTAGTTTAGGGTTTTAATTTTCTCCTCTCATCTCCTAGTTGCAATCTTTTTCATTGCTGCAGTGTTTGTTTTGCATGAATACTTTTATCAACAAACCCTAAACTATGCAAAATCAAACCATAAACCCTCAAATTCCCAGTTTGCATCGTACAATATGGTAGCAACTATTATCAAAAGGGGAAGGGGTTTTAAATCAACTATCATGGACAATCAACAAGGTAAGAAGGTTCATAAAGGAGGATAAATTGTTAGAGCTGAGCCCCATGACCTGCAACTTATAAACTTAGAACCATTTTTCAGAGAAGCATTTCAGAGAGTGGGTTGCCTAGATTTTTGTGAGAAAATGCAAAGAGGACATCTTGAGGTTTCCAAGTAGTTTGCACTAAATTTCAATGGGATAAAGACTAAAGTGGGTGCATTGGAGTTTGAGGTTTTAGATCAGTCTATTTCTACAACCATAGAGATATCTGTTCCTAGAGAAAAAATGGTTTAAATCCATGTCCTTGAATTCTACATTTTCTAAGGAGTTCCTAAAACCTGAATATCGAGGAGATAACCTATCGAAGGGAGTGCAAAGAAATCACATGCTGATGTATTTTGAAAAAATGCTCAGATTTATTCAAAGGTATTTTACTTGTGAAGGAAGGTTCAATATGGTCTATCAATACCATATTATATTGTTACTGCACTTTACTGGGAAAGATTCCTTGAGCCTACCCTTTTATTTGTTCAAAATCATTGGGAAGATGTCAGATAGAGTCCAAGATAAATCTAAGCAGGTGGATACTGATGTTTTTCATTCTGGTATGATCAAAATGCTAGTATTGGAAGATTTGAAGAAGACCAATACTGATTGGGATGCTTTCCTAGCTGCATCAGGATTTCAGCTAGATGTTACTCATACACCATAGTCAAAGAGACATACACCTATTCCTGCTAAGAATATTGTGCACTCAGAGTCAAGTAAAAAGAGGAAGATGACCAAAAGGGACAAATCCATTCAGTCTATTGATAATATAGTTGAAGGTCCTTCAAAACCTCATGATGAAGACACTTCTCTTATGGTAGAGCCTACACCTATGGGGATTGTTAGAATGTTCTCGCATTACCATAGAAAATATCACTATTGTCACCCAACCATAGGCCAAATCCACCCTCCGAGCACCTTAACCTTGACAGAGAATCATTCCGGAAGCAAACCTTAGGCTAGATAACCAAACAAAGGGTAGCACACCCTTCTCCAAGGATAATGCATCAAACAAGAGCTGATAAGATAGTCCAAGCCAAAACTGAAATCTGCTAGCTGCAACAGCTGCAACGACAACTCTCCTCTAGACTTGCGCACAAACTGGCCAATTGCAGTGCGCACAAGTGTTGCTTTTGCAGTTCTAAGAATTCCCACCAGAATGAAGACTGGCCTCCTGTATTTATACTAAATTTGGTAGACTGCCTTGGCCGACTTCTTATTTTGGGTACTAATTCTTTAGTATATATTATTTCCTTTAGCCGACTTCTTCTCTTAGAGACTAATAACCTAATACAAGTCATTCCCTTGAGCCGACTTGTCTTCTAGGGTTATTAAACAATCAATTAGGGTTTTCTTCTTGCTTCCCAGAATATTCCATTCTCGTCAGGTTTACACGCGGAGGTAAATACCTCCCGTAACTACCATAATATTAACACTCCCTCCTAGATAGGGAGGTATTTGAAGGTAATGGTCTTGAGCACAAACATACCATTTACCTGGTAGCATCAACATAGTCGTATAGACTATCTCATGACTAGATCATGAGCACCATCATCACTATCAGTGTCATCTACTACATCATCTCTCAAAACCATACTCCATCTGAGTAATCAGACATGATGCTGGATAAGTCACTCACACCACAGAGTGACACAAGAGCCATTATTCTAATCTGGATATATGTCCTAGAAGAATAAATGTTCTGAACCATTTTTCGTCTGGGAAATCTCTGTCCTTTGATCATCCATCTAGCTAATAATCATTTCCAACACTACTGATAGTCTTCAAGGCAATCAGAACAATATCATTCAATAGAACACAATTGTGTCTATCCATAGTATTACACAACTATAATCCAGTGGTACACTACCACACCAAGTAGCACACAGATACTTGATCCGTGATGTATAGTCACAATTAGTGGAACACATCCACCACAGTAGCATACATCTACTGTCTAGATACATACAGTCTCCATAAAAATAATCTAATATCAACCTGCATAGAAAACATTGTTATGATATAAACTGAATCATTTGGGCCATTCTTCCACTCACATCTGTGAGATCTTGGAAGAGCATCTGCCCTCAAAAGGTAAAACATCAATGATGAGATATCTGGACTATTCTTCTCAAGCAAGGAAGAATAAATGTCCTGATTTATGAGCCTGGACCATTCCCCACCTTGGGCCATTCCTCCAGCACTAAATAAAGTGCAACCTGGAGAGAATGAGTCTGCACTAGGGAATGCCTATCCCTGATTGTTGAACTTGGACCATTCACCTATCTAGGCCATTCCTCTGGCACTAAAAAAAGTGAAACCTGGAGAGAATGAATCTTCCCAAGGGAATGACTGTCTGGACCATTGCCAAAGGAAATGACTTTCCTGCACCAACCTCCAAAATGGACCATTCTTTGAAACTTCTCACAACTTTGAGCTTCGAAAGAATGATTGTCCGACGAGGCAGACCAATCTTCTTGAGTAACCCTCAAGAAGAGAGACTGTGCTAGACCATTCCCTGTGTTAACCACAATGGGAAATCGTTGTCTATGGTGCATCAACAATCCATCGAACCATTTTCATTCTGAAAATGACTGTTCAATATAGACCATTTTTCGAACTGGAAAATGCCTGTTCATCAGAAATCTCAAACCACTTTTCGATTTGGAAAGGAACTACTCATCCTGGACCATTTTTCAAACTGAAAAATGACTGTCCATAAATCAATAACACATCAATGCTCCCTCCCAACCTCGGAGTCATCTCTTCCTTTTTAAATAAGGAAGTCATCTCCATGAGCTCCAGCTTAAGTACACAAACTCTTTTATCTTGGACAAAGGCTTTACCACAATGTCTGCTTATCTGCTCATCTATGGAGATACATATTTGAGAACCACCTTCTCTTTTCTAGACTTCATTACAGAGAGTGTAATTCTTGATCTCAATGTACTTCGGTCTTTCTAGAACACTAGTATTCTCTTAAGGCTTCATATAGATCTGATCAATCATTGTTGGATTCATCTTTTGTTTCCTGCTAGCTCATGACATCGTGGTAAGGGTCAAACTGGAACATATCCAAGTGGTACTTCTTTTTCCATCATGAGGGTTTTTCATGGATTAAAAATCCATCATCCTGAGCTTCTGAGTAACCATTCTGATACAATATCTTGATTATAGAAAGTTTTTCACCACGCTTCTACTGTGCATTGGAGGTTCTCTACCAAGTTGTCTTCTTCCATCTACATACAAGAGTCTCCTTATAGTATACCTCAAAACCTTGAGGTTGCTATACACTTCTTTGTTTGATTACTCTATTGAGGAGAAAAATCCTTACATTTGTCTGATGTTAACTCCAACCCATGGATATTGCAGACGATATAATGGCTCATGTAGAGGTATGTCTGGTTTACTGGAATGAACAATCATCATAGTCTTCTCCCTCCATATGAGAGAACCTCTATTTCTAGATCTTGTAATGCTTTCATTCATAAGTTTTCCATACACTGTTCTATGTCACAACTTTCAGTTCCTTTGCTTGATTTCTTTTAGTGAGTTCGTGTCAGGGTGGTAGTCTTGAGATTCTTGATACACCAACTGGTTGTTCTGTCTTTTCTTTCTCTCTTGGAATATTCATGTTCTTCCTCATGTTTCTCTTTATCTTGTGAGTTCATGGAGTTTTCTATATATTTCATGCCTTGAAGATTCCACCTTCTTCCTTTCATCATAGGATCATGGATGTGGATGGAAAACCAGGGATACTTTGAGGCTTCTTTTCGAAGAAGACTTCTTCTAAAGTCAAACTTAACACATACTTATTTTCATGGTTGCTATGATGGATATATACTTCATCATATTCAATGGATCATAGGATTATCTCCCTCCTAATCCTTGCTTCATGTATGAGTGCATGTTTTTATTTTGGGAGTATATAATCAACTCCCTCCATCTAACATAATCCACGCTTCCGTCTGCATACTTATTGCCTTCTGCAAGGTGTCATAAGTCTTTCTCCAATTCCCTCTTGATTGCTAACTATTTCTATCTTTACTTCTTCTAGGTTTCTTCAAGATTGATTTTGATCTCGGCTTATCTCGCAGCTGTTACTTATGTAATAACTTCCACATGAATTGTTTGATGCACTTCATCCTTTCATGTGTATTGTCTAACTTGTAGTCATAATGATAGAAATCCTTATCTTGTTGTTCTTCCATAGGTATAGTTTTTCTTTGAACATGTTATCTTCTAAGAAATGGATGTGCAATATATGTACAGAAGATATGGTATATACAAGAACTATGAAGGGTATTGTTACCTTGTCTTAGAAGAAGAAGTTTGTTTTGTCCTGCTTGGATTTCTTTGAGGGTTCCCTTTCTTCAGAAACTGATGCTTTGTGTGTTTCCTTCCTTTTCTTTAACTCGAGACAATGATTCTTGTAGTCACCATACTTTCGACAATTGAAACATTGTATTCTTGACATATCTTTTTCTTGATTTGGTTTCTTTCTGGAGCCAAACTTCTTTTTATTCCTGAAATTCTTGAACTTTGCTGTGAAGGCTTGATCCTCGTATTTCTTTTGAGGTTTCTCTTTTGCATTTATCCTTGATTTCTTGTGCACATCAAGTCCAAAGTTATTTAAATGTAGGATACTCCTTCCTTGTGTTCATGCTTGCGGCAAATGCATCCCATGTCTCGGGAAGACCATTGAGAACTATATTTACCAGTTCCTTCTTTGAGATGATCTCTTCAATAGATTGTAGTTGATCTCTTAACTGAGAGATCCTCACAAAGTATGATGTTATGTTGTTGTCATTATTCATCTTCATGTCACGGAGCTCATTCTTTAGACTCATTACTTGTCAAATGTTTCTGACTGAGAAGAGGTTTGTTAGGGCATCATACATCTTCTTTGATCAATCAAGATGGGATATGTAGGGTATAAAGTGTTATTTTATAGATTTCACTATGATACTCATGGCATTGATGTCACTGTTTCTGAACTTCTCCATAATTGCAACGTTCTGTGGTTCCTTCTCTTTTCCTTCTTCAAACTCTAGTTCCACGATCTTTCATTTCACGATATCCAACACTTTATTCTTGGCAAGGATGAGGTCAATCCTTGTCTTCCAAACTCTGAAGTTAGAATCTCCATCTAACTTGTTTTCTCACTTCATAGAGTAGGTCATGGTTTCCTTGACTTGGTCAACCCTAGATTTGATAAAAAACTCAAACTTGACATCTTGGCTTGCTGAGAGTACCAGGAGGTGCGCTAGGCTAGGGCGCACTAGTCTATCCATAAATTAGGTCAATCCCTTCACTTAAGGTGCCTCAATGATAGGGTTAGGGTTTATGCAACTACACCTGCTAGTAACCCTAGCGACAATGATTTAGTAATTGCTCCTGCTAGAAACCCTAGCGACAGTTCTTCAACGAGCTTAGTATCCTTATGGCTATGCTCCCTTCTAGTGGTTAGAGTGAATGAAGGAGGTGTGGGCCCATAACCTGTTAAAATGTGCTCATTTTACCATAGACAATATCACTATTGTCACCCAACCATAGGCTGAAGCCACCCTCCGAGCACCTTAACCTTGACAGAGAATCATTCCAGAAGCAAACCCTAGGCTAGATAGACAAACAAAGGGTAGCGCACCCTTCTCCAAGGATAGCGCATCAAACAAGAGCTGATCAGATAGTCCAAACCATAACCAAGAGATAGTCCAAGCCAAAACCAAAATCTGCTAGCTGTAACGAAAACTCTCCTCCAGACTTGCGCACAAACTAGCCAACTGCAGTGCACACAAGTGCTACTTCTGCAGTTTTGAGAATGCCTGCCAGAATGAAGATTGACCTCCTGCATTTATACTAAATCTGGAAGACTGGCTGGGTCGACTTCTTATTCTGGGTACTAATTCTTTAGTATATATTATTTCCTTTAGCCGACTTCTTCTCTTGGAGATTAATAACCTAATACAAGTCATTCCCTTGAGCTGACTTGTCTTCTAGGGATATTAACCAATCAATTAGGGTTTTCTTCTTTCTTCCCAGAATATTCTATTCTCGTCAGGTTTACACGTGGAGATAAATACCTCCCACAACTACCATAACATCAACAGGGACATCCTCTAGTAAAGCAAGGAGTCTGAAGGGAAATAATCTTGTATTTTCTTCACCTGTTGTTGTAGAAGTTGTCAAGCCTAGAATACCTTTCACTAGATCAACATCAAAGAAACATGTATCTGTAGAAGAAGGTACATCCAGAGCATCAACTCAACCAACAGACAAAACTAAGCCTCTTAAAAAGCAAATAGAAATCATTGAGATCAAGTCTTGTTTTGATGAGAGGGATCCCACTTTTAAAAGGATCAGGAAGAAATTGAAAGTGGTAAGGACTGAGAATGAACAATTGAAGAAAGAGAATATTCATGCCAAGATTCAACTTAAGAGAGCTATAGATATGGGTGAAGAAACTATTAAAAAGACAAAACACTGGGTGAAGAGATCCATATATTTTCATAGACAAATGAAGAACATGTAAAGGATGAATAGAGCCCATCAAGCGGAAAACATGAAGATGAAGGAGGAAGTGCAACAGTTGAAGGAAGAAAATGAAAAACAAAACCTGGACATGTTGGCATGAGTGGCTACTAGGATAAGAATATGAGGCATCATCTCTGCATCAAAATTATCAGTTTTTCTATGGACTTTATATATATGCATGCTTACAACCCTAAGGAGAATTTTTACATTTTTCTGCTATTATTATGCTCACATGATAGTTTTTCAAGTCACTTTGTGATTTAAAGGTTATAACTTGCATCATTAAAGGTTTGAAGGCATTTTGCACAATTTTGACATCACATGACATGTTTTGAGAACAAAGCGACACCTACAGGAAAATTCACAGTACAGGTTGCTGAAGGCGTTGAGAACTACTAAAACCAAAACAATTTGTAGCGTATGTGCTGCGAACCTGACAATTATTTGGATTTTGATATGTAGGAGGGCTACCAGCTGTCAGATAAGTTTCGAGTTACTCCCGAAGTATCAATTAAGCTTCAAGGGACAACTGTGCCTCATTTTTAGCTTCATTTAATCTACATGCAACGAGTTGGATGCAATTATATTCAATGCTGCACACAACTTCCTGGAATATAGCATTTTGTTAGATTTTCTATTGATTGCTCATTTCCACGCCTCTCTAAGGAACAATATCCTATGTAGGATCTAGGTGGCGAGTTCTAGAGAATTTTTTGAATGTAATTTTCTATTTAAAGTGTAATGTAACTCCATTAGAGGGTTCAAATGGTTGTATACTGGGACTCACATCTTTACTCTCAGCTGTAAAGTTTTTTAGACTGTATGTACTCATACTTAAGAATCTTGAGCAGTTAATGATCAATTTCTTCTCTTTACCATATTTTCTGTTTCATCTTTGCTTTGATGCTTGCTATTGATGAAGGATTCATCTTGGTACTTGTTTCTAATGCAGTGAAAGATTTACTATAGTTTTACTAGTGCAAGTGTTGTTGAAGTAATTTATCTTATTGACTAGGAAGTTCCTACTTGATGAATTTTCTAGTGTATGTGTTTCAGAATTACCCGATGTAACTTGATGCATGTATTCTACTTTTTTTGCTAAGTCTTCCATCTTTCCATTTATATCTTAAACACTGATATGAGACTATTCAAGCCTTGCTTGCTGATATATATTTTCTGGAAGTTTTGTGTCGATGTTTAAACTGAGTTCCTCACCAATTCACTACATTTTGAAATAAAATCTTATCTTTACAAACCTACAAGTTTTTCTGATGGGTATTAGGCTCACACCTATAACAATCCAGGTGAGAATTCTAGTACTAACACCACCCTTACACCATCTTTTCCAACAATATGACCCAAAGACTCCACTTCTGAGGCTCCAAAGGCACATTTAGATTGTTTGAGGAAAAGTTGGTGATGAAAAAGGAGATGGAGAACTTGATCCACATGGGAAAGATGGGATGTCCATGTTTTACTATAGATGAGAATATCATCAAAGAAAACTAAGACACAATGATGGAGAAAAGGAAGGAAGACATGGTTCATGAGACTTTGGAAAGTCAAGGGGGCATTACATAGGACAAAGGGCATGACCAAGAACTCATAGTGGCCCTTGTTGGAGCACAGACAAATCCTAGACTTTGAGCTTTACTTTCTCGAAATTCATCATTTTTATAGTAACTCAAAAGTCGACTTTCAAATGTTTAAATCAATTTTATTCCTAGTCTTAAAGCACGCATGGTGTCAGCAGTGGATAAAGTTCCCCTGTTGATCGAACGATCCCTTTTTCTCCCGAGTTTTGGAGCCGCCTGATTGTTAAAAAGTCAAGTCTCTAGAGGCCTCTTCGGAGCTTTGTGCTTTGGGATTTTCACCAGTGCTTAACTTTAAAGTTCCAATACCCAAAAAGTGTTCTAAGGATCCTAGTCATAGTATACTGTACCTTCCCGAGTCTAGACACATCACCTAAAGTGACGTCATCTTTACCACATCACTACGGGTAAAGGCATTTCAGAAATATAATAAGGAACTAACTTGAAAATCCACGAAGCGGCAAAATCCCAAAGTATTAAATCTAAATTAGTTAAGGGACGGTTAATAACTTCGTACTTTGGAAGTTCGAAAGTTTATCATCCATCACATCTTAAAATACCAAAGTCCGAACTTCCGAAACACTTCAAACCTAAACATGGTTAGTTTAAGCTAAAAACAATTATCCTATAATTAATCTTTTCGTGGTTTCAGTTCTCGGGAATTTTATCTCGAGTTACCGTTAAAATCCTGAAGTCCGAATACCCAAAAACGTTTAAAGTTAAACACGATTAATTAATATCTTAAAAAAAATTATCTCATAATTAATCCTTCGTGAACTCGCGATTCGAGAAATTTCAAACCTGTTTCATCCAAGTCCCCGATCCCGAACCACCAATATTAATGGCATTAATCATGGATCAATGACAATGATTTCAATATAGATTGTAGATCGCCACCTAGATTTCCTCATTAAGATAAAGGAATGTATCGTCAGTAAAGGTATTTCACAAATCAATACACTTAAGGTGAATAATGATATTGAATTTTGAATTCTATTTTCATTTTCGCAGAACAACAAGTTTTAGCCGACTAATAAGCTCATGCGTTCCCCTGTAACAGGTAACACAGTTTTGATTTCATTGATATCAAGGCTCCACGAAAAATGGCTAAAGCTACCAGTGAGAGCGTAAATTCGAACACATATGTTCTCTTAGACACCTCACCAAGAGCTATAGATACCGTGCAATCCTAGACACAGGTGTTTGATATTCTACAACACGAGCTGATAAACTGCTTAAAGGATTCAGGTGACGAAGTAACTAAAACTCATGCAACTAAGCTCAGGGATATAGCCCAGTCAGAGATGCATAAAATAGCCGCGTGACCAAGGCTCATGCTGTATAACGACATGATAGGTTGTGTCCTAGAAAACATTGATATCTTAACCAGGAGCATCTGCAATTCACAAAAGGTTGCTGTTGGGTCTTTTCGACCGGAGCATATACAGGTAATGTATAAATTATCCCTAGCTTTTAAATACATTTAAAACGCCACTTTCATAATGGAGTTCGACAAAGAAGAGTGCATGCAATATGGAAAAAACTACCCTGATTTAATCAAGGACTGGTGGGGACACCTTGAGAAATTCAGAGCAGACACCCATGTCATATATGTCACAACATCATCAGACGCCCATATGATTTATGTGGATTTGATGTTATGTAGACTTTTTTGGAAGAAGAACTCCTCTCAATTCCTATTGGCATCGGTACCAATTATGCATGAAGTGGCAGAATGCTTCTCTTTCAACTAGGCCAAGATGTTATCAGACAATATGGCTAAGGAAATCATAGAGTACCATTTGATGAAGGCCAAAGGGAAACCTTCCCCTTTATATATTTCAGGATAAATCATGGATACCATTTGTTTTATGACTCCTTTCCCTATGATGAGCTGGAGATGGAACCCGACTAGCACCGAGCCCATCCATTTCTATCACTCCAAGCTGTGGGAGGATAAAGTCCGAGATTTATTCTACGAAATCTGTCATTATGTAGTGGTGTCGATTCATATATCCCTATACGACTGCCCACTTCCCAGGATTTCAGCCAGAATCATGGCCAACCTGGGAAAAATAACAGACTGGTATATTGAGGAAAACATTTCCTATATCATGGTTTTTGGGTGCTTGGTTCCCCCACATGCTCTTCCAAAGTTTTTACCAGATCGATTGGTATGCCGAGAAGTGGCGTATCAAACTGTGACATGGGGCATCAGTAAAGAATTGAAAGCAACCCAGAAAAAAGTATGTCCAACCTTTCCTCTTCAGGTTGGTATGTTCTCGTTGTTAGATTTCATCCATTCGAAAGTAGAGGCTGCAGCTCTAGAAGATGTCAAATTGGTTGATATTGAGTTTAAGAGGCATGATCCCCAGAAGATCGTGGAAACTCACTTGGATCTATACAATTTAAAGAAGCATGTGCATGCAATTTACCCACAGGATGAGATATTCAAGGGAGCTAGGTCATACGAGGAAGTATTGAGTAGAGTCCGAACTCTGTCTCCATATCAATTAGCCAATTTCTACAATTTCCAAAGGCATAGAAGGAATAGTTTACCTAAGGTATTACGGGGAGAACCAATAACACCTTCATCTACACAGGAAACCACACCTCAGGGTTTGGAGGCAGGAAGTTCCAGTGAACAGGATACTCAAGAAGATCTGAAGAAAGCTGAAGTTTTAACACAAAAAGGGGATAATGCATTATCGAATACCCCAAGTAATCAAGCAAAATATTAATTTGAAGCTTTGGTTAAAAAGGGATAGGAAACGTCGTCATCTACACCAGATAAATCAACTACCAACACAACATAGCAACAACCGTCCACAGAGATAGGTAGCCCTATTATGTCATTAACACCTTACAGTCAAGTCAAGGAAATCCAAATGCTGAAGTCATATTTATAGAGGACCTTACTCTGATTTCATCCAAATAAATGCCTTCTTTGGACTTCTTTTTCAGTAAGAAGAGAAGGGCCATAGTTAAAAGAGAAACGCATCAGAAAGATGGTGCAACAATTAAAAGGAAAAGGATGTTGTATGACGGAAAGGGACTAGATGATACTGAATTTGCTAGGGAAATGGCAGGCTCATTAATTGTCTTTGCCATGACCAATCGATGTTCAGTAGAAAATCTAGCGGAGCAGCTGAAGCAGAGAAATATATTGGTAAGAAATTTGCAAGACTAGATAAAGAATATGGAGCAGAATGTGATAAATAAGATGAACAAAGATTTTGAACAAGTTAGAGCCCATGACAATCATCAGATCCAACAACTAAAAGCTAACCTGAATGAGCTCTATCAAAATTCGCAGGAAGATAGAGGATTTGTTTCTCAACAAGAGGAATTAATCAAGCAACTACAAGCCAAGATAGACTTTGATGAAGGTACAACATTAGAGATGGAGGCCTTCCAAGATCAAGCATTGGAAGTACATGAAAAGCTGGAATCATCCCAACAAGATATTTTTACAAAAGTAGAATCCATTCAAAATTGTTACAAGGTGGTAGAACTTTCCCTGAATAACATTTAAATTAAATAAAGAGAAGCATGTTCGGCTTGGGCTAAGTTTCAAGAGGCTATCTTACTAGTACCAAGAGATGATGCATCAAAGGTCCCTCGACTGTCTCTGTCTGAGCAAACTAGAGGAGACATAATTTTGAAGGCCCGAGAATCCAATCTTGCCGAAAGAAAAAGATTGGCCAGAGAGGTACATGAAGCTTGTCTAGAAGTAATATCTTCACTAGAAAAAGGGCTCCTTGATTTTGAAGGAAACAGTATCTCTGAAGCCCTGGGGAAAATAGACACAACCAAGAACCAACATAATTCTAGGACAAACAAAGAAGAAGCCAGGACAACCATCCAATAGATGAATCAAATTGATCTTATCCAAATAAACAAATGGATAGTAAATCCTAGTTTGTAATTACAGGTCATATCTTTGGGAGAAAAGAAGATACAGGAAAGGTTGCCTAAGGTAGAAAATAAGCTATACATTTTTGAAGAAAATGAAGCAACTGAACCTTCTGATTTGGTGGTACAATTGGTGAGTAGATGTATCCAGTGTATCGAATATGGAAAAGTGAGAACACATGGAAACAAGTAAGACAAGATGTACATAATACTCATGTAGGTCAGATCAGATGCCAGTTGTCTCCAGGCTAGAGGATGATGAGAAGAAATTTCTCTGCCAGCAGACGAAGAGACCGAGGAGGATGCTAATGGAACTTTTCAGTTTTGCATATTGTAATATTTACTGTTTTTAAATTATGAGAAGTCCAACCGTTTTGGGTTGAGACCTTTTTGTATAAATACATAGAATGAAGAGTTATTTCAGGATGCTTCTTGCTGATTGTAATAGATAAAACTCTCCTTATAGAAAATTAATACAAGTGCAGACAGAGATTCAAAGTTTTTTTAAATCTGGGTTATGTGTTTCTTTGTTTTTCATTTCTTAGAATTTCTTATGTATTCCTTGATGAATGTTTGATTTCAATTTAGTACAACAACTACTGCAATATTATTGTATCAGTAATTTATTAAGTAGGTATCTTTTCCTCTGCATTTACTGTGAGTAAATCAAGACTTGCTTGCTGATTAAATTCCTATATTTTATACTTTATTCAAGGTTATGCTATTTGTTTTCTTCTACTGCAACAAGGTGGGACTCTTCAATAATTGATGCCCTACTTTGTTTCACAGTTTTGTATCTTTCTTTCTCTCCACCCAATATTACAATTTTGACTCAGACACGAAATATGGCCTCTGTGCTGTCAAATTGTTAATTTCGTTTACGGATTTTTTCTCATATAACTAAGGTAGAAAAAGCACTTTAAATACACTCTCATAAAATTTCATGATGCTTGACATTATCCTTTGAGCCTTAAGTTTAATCTCAGGACCAACATCTTTTTGGCGCCGTTGCCGATGACAGAGAAACAAAGTTGTTTTTCCCTGGGAAAATGACAAGGTAACATTCTATCTTTGATAGTGAAGAAAGATTGAGTACTTTATTAAGACTATTTTTATCTTTCACTTGGCGACTACAATCCACCATAGATAAACTGCCATTCGGTCGAAAGAATACCAGAAAGAACCCAGACGATCAACAAACCACACCTGTATCTGATCCTGAAAGGTTGTTAAAACTGAAGGGATACATCAAGTCGACTATCGCATCAACAGGTAAGAAATACCAACCAAAAGTCACACAAGTCCATACTAAGGTTTCGATTGAATAACCAACCCCTAAAAATAATATTAAATAAATGCCCTCTATGGAGGTCTCAACCAGACAGTCTGAGGTTAGGCGCAAGAACCTCAAGGAATTCGTACCCGAAATAAAAATTGGGTTTGACCCTTCTGATTCTCCAAACAACCCAAATAAAAGATCCTCTTCTATACCCTTTGTCGTTAATTTTCTATCTACCTCATCCTCTCCAGAAGTAAAAGTTTCAGTTCTTCGAAACAATGATGAGCATATTGTAAACCTCAATTTTTTCCCTACTGGTTCACCTATCTACACATCTTGTAAGTCCGAAGAAACCAGTCCACACTTTCCTTTCCTGCCTCCTCTAGATTTTGCATCCCCTCATGATCATTTTCTAGTTTTTCCTTCACCACATCTCGAGGAAGTTGAAAGGTCATCGATTTGGTCCCTAGAATTTTTCGAAAACCCTCTTAACTCCCGAATTTCATCCCCCCGACTTCCAATGGCTTCTGTTGGAGGAGGTGGTGCCGAAGGTGGAGGAGGAGGTGGTGTTGGAGGGGGAGGTGGTCAAGGAAAAATTCCACCTCCTAGGATTATTGCCAAAGTAGCGTCCATATACGCTCCTTTGGTCCTTCCCCCCGTCCTTCATGATATACTTGAAAATTATATGAAGAACTTGCCTAAATTTATGGGAGAAGGAGATTTAACCGCCATAGAACACATCACCTTTTTTGATCAATTCGTTGATATCCTAGGGATTGAGCATGAAGACATTTATTCCAGGATTTTAGTGCAAACTTTCGAGGGACAAGTAAGAATTTGGTTTCGAGGACTCCCAGTAAGATCCCTAAGGTCTTATGATGATTTAGAAAATGCTTTTTTAAGACAATGGGGAGAAAAGAAAGACCAATTGTATTATCTAACGAAATTTGGGGCTCTGAGAAAGAAAAATTCTGAGTCGGTTCTAGAATTCACCCAGAGGTTTAACAAAGTCTATCATAATATCCCAGCAGAAGTTAAACCCTCTCAACCTACGATGAAGGTGACTTTCGCAGGGGATTTTGAGCTCGACTTCGCCCTACTTTTGTTAATGTTTATGCCATTATTATAGTTCTTTGCATTTCAATAGATAAGAGCATCATAAGAACAAGATCACTGAGAAATACACATTAATAAGAGACACAACATTTATCCTGGGAAACCCTCTATGGGAAGAAAACCCATCAAAAAATTCCTTATCATAAATATCTTATACAATGTTCAAGATATAACTCAAACCAATATAGATAGTCCTCCCCAAGAGATGTGCCACTCTTCTTATCCTCTCTCTAACTGGTAATTGTAGCTTGCCTCATAAGATAATGAGCAAGTGAGTTGTGTGTTAGAAGTGAGGCGCTAGCCTCTTATTTATACAAGACTGGCACATGTGAGAGGGATTAACTGGTAGGGCCGACCTCTCACTCTGGGTGGGTAAACCCACCTTTAATTAATTCTAGGTCTTCAATAATAACTGCTGGGGCCGACTTCTTATTCTGCCCTTTATAATTGTCTGATGACCAATCCACAAAAGGGGATTTGGTCCTTATACAATTACCAACATGATTAATCCACAATGGGGATTAATACTAATAATAAAATAACAATAATAATAAGAATTCTCTTCGCAGTTACATTATTTCAACACTCCCCCTTAACAAGAAGGGTATTCTTCATCAGCATCAGGTGAGAGAGGTCTGCATCATCAGTGGCGTCTGGAGGACAGTATTTTCAATATCATCTTGAAACATTGGCTAGCATATTTACGAGTCATCAAAAGTTTTCTTCATCGACAACATCATCATTCTCGAAAGAATGCCATCATCATCTGCATCAATATGTATCAATAAAATGATACCTCATCACATCACTAGGATGGCACATCACAGTACTACACTGGCTCAATGTCACAACTGATAAGCTGGTAGCTCAGTGTTAGTCACATCTTTCTTTATGTCTAACAACTAGGTCAGAAGAAAGAAATATCATCATCTCACATTACGATTAACAACTAGGTCAGAAGCGAGGAATCAAAATGTCATGCTTTACGTCTAACAACTAGGTCAAAAGCATGACTCATCTTGCTTTACGTCTAACAACAAGGTCAGAAGCAAGGAACACATCAAAATCTCGCTTTACGTCTAACAATGAGGTCAGAAGTGAGGAATCATCTTGCTTTATGTCTAACAACTAGGTCAGAAGCAGGGAATTAGTGGCGTCATGCTTTACATCTAACAACTAGGTCAGAAGCATGACTCATCTTTCTTTACGTCTAACAATGAGGTCAGAAGCAAGGATCACATGACATCATGCTTTACGTCTAACAACGAGGTTAGAAGCATGACTCATCTTGCTTTATTTCTAACAGCGAGGTCAGAAGCAAGGATCACACATCATCATGCTTTACGTCTAACAGTGAGGTAAGAAGCATGACTTATCTTGCTTTACATCTAACAACTAGGTCAAAAGCAAGGAATACATATACTCCCCCTTTCAGGGAGGGTCCTTTCAGACAGTACCAATCTTATCTCGAAAATGTTCAAACTTTACACGAGATAGAGGCTTAGTCAACACGTCAACAACCTGTTCATCCATGCTAATGTACTGAAGCTTCAAGGCTCCTCTCTGTACCATGTCGCGGATGAAATGATAGCAGATCTCTATGTGCTTCGACCTGTCATGGAACACAGGATTCTCTATCATTTTTATGCAGCTTTGATTGTCACATAGAATCGTGGTTGCTCTCATCTCCAAATCAAATAGGCCTGTCAACAACTTTCAAAGCCATATATCTTTGTAGCTACCAGAACATGCGGCAATGTACTCTGCTTCCGCTGTGCTGAGAGAAATATTGGATTGATTCCCACTCTGCCATGAGATCATTTCTGATCCCAAACTGAAACAACATCCTGAAGTGCTTTTTCTATCAGCAACGCTTCCTGCCCAATCTGCATCAATATATCCACTCAATGTGAAGTCATGATCTCCATTATAGCTGAGACCATAATCCATTGTACCTTTAAGGTACCTCATCACATGTT
>JZKD02S0031490.1:253918-269996 GCA_000966675.3 Picea glauca
ACTTCCTTATCATAAATAGCTTATACAATGTTCAAGAGATAACTCAAACCAATACAGATAGTCCTCCCCAAGAGATGCGACACTCTTCTTCTCCTCTCTCTAACTGGTAATTGCAACTTGCCTCATAAGATAATGAGCAAGTGAGTTGTGTGTTAGAAGTGAGGCGCTAGCCTCTTATTTATACAAGACTGGCACATGTGAGAGGGCTTAACTAGAAGGGCCGACCTCTCACTCTAGGTGGGTAAACCCACCTTTAATTAATTCTGGGTCTTCAATAATAACTGCTGGGGCCGACTTCTTATTCTAACCTTTATAATTGTCCGATGACCAATCTGCAAAAGGGGATTTGGTCCTTATACAATTATCGACATGATTAATCCACAATGGGGATTAATCCTAATAATAAAATAACAATAATAATAATAATTCTCTTCGCAGTTACATTATTTCAACAAATTTTAAGAGAAACAAGATTTGCTACCCTCACAGGAATGCTGGACAACACCATATAGATCAAATCAAATATGATGGCATTTGGTAAATTAAAATCTAGGGTTGAGACAAGAACCAAGGAAACTAAACGCTTCAGAGAACAAGCAGGACCCTCCGGATCTGGGAGATCTGCAGAATAAAAAATGGATGACATGGCTAAGATAATAAAATACTTGTCCAATAAAATATCTAGAATGTAACTAGACCAAGCCAAACCTGATCCATTTGCTAAAAAATATTTTAGGAGAAATCCCAACTTCCAGACCCAGCAGAGACAAGTAAAAAATGAAGATAAAAAAATACAAGCTCTGTTTAAGTCAGAAAATTTTATAGGAGATGATATACATAATTACGAGGGGTTAGAAGAAGATTTAAACAACCTTAGTGATCAATACCAGGAACCTCATCTAACTAGACAAGATTATGAAAGATCCCTAGGCCAAGAGCCCCTGTTTAGTAGTGAGGAAAGTATAAATAACCTGGTAGAGTCTGCATATCAAGGAATTGTCGACTCCATAATGGCCAAACTTCAACATAAGTATAATTTAAGGACCAGAGAAATGAATATTACAAATGATCTACCAAAAAATATCTTATCAAGAAGCAAAGCGAATGATGCGGTTGTTACTAAACCACTAGTTGAAAAACAATCCACCCAAACCAAAAAAGTTGAAACCAGAGCAACACAAACCAAGAAAACATAAAATATAGAAACACAAACTTCAATTAGGGAATGCGAAAAAACAGCTAGAGGTTTTAGTCTAGAAAATGAAATAAATAAAATTAAAATCCCCATGCCCCTGGTTGAGCTTGCCAAGAATCTGATTTATAAAAAATAGATTGCTAAAATGATTAATTTCTTTGATGCAGAATGTCATGCAGACGTAATAAATTTACAAGATGAAAATCCCATGATTATGTTTGGTCCGCACATTGAAAATTGTATGGATTCTGTAGATCCTTTCTATATTACCTTAACTGTGCATGATCACTTAGTTCATAATTTCATGTTAGATTCTCGGGCCTCTCACAGCTTAATGCCTAAAGTTATCATGGAAAAATTGGGCCTTGAAATCACTAGACCTTATCAGGACTTATATTCTTTCAATTCTAGAAAGGTTATGTGTCTGGGCATGTTCAAAGATCTAGTAGTGGATCTTGCACAGATTCCTGTAAAGAGTATCCTTATGGATGTAGTTGTTGCTGACATCCCTGCCAAGTATGGCATGCTTTTATCTAGCTCTTGGGGTGAAAAACTCGAAGGATCACTTCAACTGGAAATGACATACGCTATGATCCTGATTTTTGGTGGACAATTTACTCGATTGTATAGGGAGACTAGACTGGCATACACTGTAAGTGACCCCCAAAACCCAAAAAATTATCCAATCTATGTTTCCGATCAGGATCTAGGAAATTGTATTTTATCAATAGACGATGATTTTGAAGAATGTATAGAAGAAGAAAACAAAAAAAAAATGGAAAAACCACATAAAAGTGTAAATAGTAGGGAGGGAATTTAGAAAATGTTTTTTAATGGCGCTTCGTCCTGCTAAGGGGAAAGGGCATGAGTGTTATTTGTTGCACCTAGATATGAATATGTCATCCCCTTTTCATACAGATTAAAATGGGATATTGATTATACTAATAATGTCTGTGAATACAAAGCTCTTGTCTTAGGATTGGAGGTCGCCAAGAAACTAAAAATTGAAAATCTAATAGTTTATGGTGATGCATAACTTATTGTAAAGAAAATAAAGCAACAATATCAAGCTAAATATCCAAGGTTAAGGTCATACAAAAATTGCGCCTGGGATCTGATTGAGAATTTCTTCTCATCATTTAACATTCATCACATCCCCAGAATAGAAAATCAACAAGCAGATTCCTTGGCCAAAGCAATTGTGACGTTTATACCTCCCACTGTCCTAAAGCTGAAGTATCATATAGAAATGCGACACAGACCTTCAATCCCAAATAATGTGCAACATTGAACAGTCTTTGAAGATGACGAACATATTAAACAATTTCTAGAAATGGTTGATGAATTTTTCGAGACTCATATAGACTAGGAAAACCAGAACGATCCTATCTGGATCATGAAAGAAGGTGAAGATCCTAAAAGGTTCCAATATAAGATCACAAATCATTGAATGCTGGTACTTAATAACAATCAAATCCCCAGAGGTCTGATACATTTAGAAAGATTGTTTGACAAAGATGATGTTGTTGCAAGAGTTGGTTCTAGGCTGTAACAGAGCCAAGCCTTAACACATTTTAAATGAAATAAATTTTGTCACTCGGACTTGATTTGGGTTGCGTGCAAGTAAATTCAAGATAACCATGAACCACTTTTGATTAGAAGTTTCCCCTTCCAACCTGAGAGGGATCTCTCGAATATATGTCACGATAGGATGTTCAATACGCTTAACAGTGGGAAGATCTGTGGGTAACATAAAGTTTTGAGGTTTTTAGGGTTGATGGGTTGGATCGGAAAGTAGTCCATTGGGCATGGAGTCAAATGATCAAGCAATTAATAAGAGTGTTTCGGCAATGGAAATCCATGGATTAGAGGCGAGATAGAAGCTGATTACAGAGGGAAGGATTTATAAAAAGTATGGCATTAGAATAAAGAGAAAACATATCAAAATACAAGGAGAACTTAGAAGTGAGTGAATTCCAAGCATAAATCAGTGGAAAGAGATAGTTGGGACAGGGCATCTAGCAAAGGATGAATTTTGAACCTTCAGATCTCTGTAATAAATAACCTATAACCTGTCCTGCAATAAAGCATCTAACAAATGGATGAATTCCATTGCAAACACATGTTACAAATCAAGAAGAAAAAGTGAATGGAAAAACTAGTCTACAACAGAGCATCTAACCGAGGATGAATTCTATTACAAAACAATTACAAATCGAGAAGAAAATATAGATGGAGAGATATTGAAACTAATAAAATGGACAAACTCTGCAAGCAACATCACAATAATCTCTAATGTAGATTAAAAATGGCTCTACACTCTTTTATTTAAACAGGGAAACAAATGCTACAGCCCAGGAGTACTACTCCTGTGTGTCTTTACCCCCCCCTTGTGTTTAAAAATCTGCCTTATATATTTTTTGAGGTTGAAATCCTCTCTAATATAAAAGATAACAACAGTTACAACCAATTCTTGAAACTTTCTGCCTTAGAAAATGGGCCAAATTGCCAAAAACTAGGGCTGCGGTTATGGTTTTGTATCTTGCGAATCGCGAAATCCGTGTATAAACTAAAAGAGGATTTTGTGCATCTATTTATTTTGAGAAAAAACCTCTCTCAATTCCTTTAGACCCCTTTTCATTTTCCCCAAATCTGCATTTAACAAACATGTGTCAAAACAGGAAAATATGAAATCCAAAAATTAGGGCTCGGAGATGGATTCGATTATCCCAATCTGTGACTCCTGTAAAAAAAAATGAAAGGGGATAATTATCTCTGATGTTTTAGGCACAAAATCCTCCAACCGTTTCTCAAAATGATACTCCAGTCGCTTACAATCCTCATTTGAAAATGATGACTCAACATAGTAAAAAACGCCACATTTCGGAAAACGAATCTCATCTTTCATGGAACTTTTGACTACCTTAACAAAATCAAAATTAAATTTTGAAGCCACCACTGGACAGATTATGATTTGTAGATGTCGATCGACTATTCAAACACGAAAAAAGGCCTCTTCACGGCTGAGAAAATTGCGTTTTTCTAAAGCAGTTTTGCATATGACTGGAGTCCCGATTTTGGGTTTTCAGGATTCGGGGAAATGAAGAAGTGGTTATTAAAATCTCCACGTCGGCCAAATCCCTGATGGCCAAATCCCTGAAATAGATTTTGGCTTTTACATTGCACTCTTTCGAGCCTTTGGTTTTCGAGTATCATGTCCTCAAGAGTTATGACATGCAAGGAATCCCGAATCGCGAAGGGATTAATTAGATGATAATCATTTGTTTTAATTTCTTAATTAATCACGATTATCAATTAATCTTTAACCTTTCGTGGATTTAAGTGTCGGGACTTTGATAATACTTGATGCGAGAAATCTCGAATCATGAAATTGCGATGACATTTATTAACATTAATCTTTCTTAATCTTTATTTGACCCAACTTATCCTTTAATACTTTAGTGAATTCAGGGATCAGGGCTGTAGTTATTAAAATATCTATGTCAACCAAATCCCCGACGGCAAAAAAACTGGACTCGTGAGATTTTTCTCCATGTGGCTTAATGCTCGGTGTATGCGGTCGTTCCACTGCCAATGCTTCCATTCATTCTCCTTGTGACTCAACACTCGAACATATGGTACTTTTCTTTGATTCTCGCATGAACCCTGTCTTTGGATTTTTCGTGATTTGGCTTGTGACTGTTATACTGTTGTGGCATTTGGGTCTGATTTCAGCGTTATTTGACTGAAGATGACAGGTAGAGAACATTCAGTGATGCACGTGACAGACAAATGGTCATTTTCTCACATCTACACTTTCGGCAGTTAAACACTATAAATTTTTTTCTCTCCTAAGTTACCGAATGCTAAAATTTCAATATTTGTTACAACAGAGGCTCCATCTAGGGATGGTGCTTTCCTGCAAAGTGCCAAGATAGTAGACCACGTGCCTTCATCCATTGGGTGACCTGAGATCATCCTTATCAAACGCTGAACCCTGTCACTTTGCTTGCACATTTCCGAAACAAAAAACTGCTTATGCATTCATTGGGCTATGGAGTTGTAATGCTTTAAAACAAAACCAAACTGGATTCCAAACAAAACCAAAAACATACTGAAAACCATTCTTGTACTCTAGTGCGCAAAGTCGAGCTTATTTATATACATCACCTACTCTAACCGATATCACTGCTTTGTTCAAGTATAGGAAAACTTCCAAATCAACCAAGCAAGTATCCGACTAACCAACTTAATTATGCTTCCATATTTGAGCAGAAAAATGACAGGAGCAACTTCAAATTCCAAAACATGCCCTGGGAGCAGGTACTTATAGTTTTTCAATTTAGACTTCAAGATGTTGGAAATAAAAAATTAAGTCCCCCATTTTGACTACATATAAAGTGCTACTAGATCATAAAAGTAACATAGAAATACCTCATTTTGTTGTTGTTCCAACTGACTGAAATGTTGTTGCTTGTTGCCTTTATTGATTTGAATGTTAAATGTGGATTGCTCAATATTTGTTGGGGAAACATGCATGATCAAATATTGATCTGAACCTATCTGCTCTCTTTCGTCATATCCCTGTAATCTGAATTCATCACTATGATATGCTAGCCTATTACAACTGACAATTTTTAAGAGAGAAGAAGAGATATGTTATTCATTTCCTACATTATTTTCTTGATAATGATCAAATGAAAACCGAGTCTAAAAATATGCATCATGAAAAAATTTCTTATCACCCTCTCCGACAATGATATCTTTAGAGGATGTATCAAAGTTAAAAGGATCTTCATTGGACTCTTGAACAACAGATTCATATCTATTTTCAACCATAACATTCATTCTTTTCTATTCATCTCTTAGTTTATGAATAGGATTTGATGAAATTTCATTAGATGAAAAATATTTAAAATCCTCTTCATCATCACTATATTCATCGAATACTGGAAAATCATAATAAAATCCTGAAGATTTCTGCATTGAAAAATCAACAATCTGATCTTGAAATAGATTTCAAAAAATATCGCGGTCTTCTTCATCATCAACAGCCTTTACATTATCCTTGAACACCAAACGTTCTTCAGGATGGTTAAACATGACAACCACCTCTTTTTCATGAAACAAAACATAGTCTACAAGATATTCAAGACTATGTGGATGATGCAAATTTGTGTAAGCAGGGGTTGTAACATGACTGTTTAGGAGCATATCTATCTCTTATTCTGTTAAAAGAGGAGGTGGTCTATGAAATTTCTGTATCAAGCAACTATTGTTTTCTTTCTCTTCTGCAGGTTGACCATGATGCTGAATATCTTCTTCTTGAATATGATCACAAGAGCTATCATATCCTGTTTCTCTATTAGCCAACTCTTCATCATGCTAGTCACCTTCATCCACTTGAGAAATTTCTGTTGTTTCTTCCTCCTCTTCAAGAGGATTTGTTTGATCTTTTTGTCTTATGAATTCTATACTACAACAATCTTCAAAAATTATTTCAACTGAATATATCCTCGTACAATATTGATGAAAAAGTGTGTGAAAATCTTTCAATGAAGGAATACTAGAATGGGGTAAAGATTTATACCAGAGCCTAACATCTCTTTCCAATGAAAACATAAACAACTTCATGAGGACATCTTCATGAGGACATCTTCATGATGTACATTTAATTCATCCATGAGCTTGTGGAATTCAAACAAGTGTTGAGCAGGATTGTCGTCAGCGTATTCACCAAATTTAGGAAGGACATCTTCCCAAACTTTAATGTCTAGAACAGTGTTTGGAAAACCATAAACATTTGTAAAGTCCAGAGCAGCAAACCTTGAAGCAATCCGAGCAATGAACGAATTTGACATTTTGAGACTAGTGGAGTCGCCAGCGAAATCATGTAGAGTCTACGAACCAAGGAGTCTCCAGGTGAATGATCATAGCCAATTGAATGCCTATCCCTTGTTCACCATCAAGAGATAGATTTTAACTTTGTCGTATCCAAGGGAACATAAATTCGTTCTCCGTCCTCGACAACGGTGCCAAAAAATGTTGTCGCAAGAGTTGGTTCTAGGCTGTAACAGAGCCAAGCCTTAACACATTTTAAATGAAATAAATTTTGTCACTCGGACTTGATTTGGGTTGCGTGCAAGTAAATTCGAGATAACCATGAACCACTTTTGATTAGAAGATGCCCCTTCCAACCCGAGAGGGATCTCTCGAATATATGTCACGATAGGATGTTCAATAAGCTTAACAGTGGGAAGATCTGTGGGTAACATAAAGTTTTGAGGTTTTTAGGGTTGATGGGTTGGACCAGAAAATAGTTCATTGGTCATGGAGTCAAACGATCAAGCAAGTAATAAGAGTGTTTCGGCAATGGAAATCCATGGAGCAGAGGCGAGATAGAAGCTGATTACAGAGGGAAGGATTTATAAAAGTATGGCAACAGAATAAAGAGAAAACATATCAAAATACAAGGAGCACTTAGAAGTGAGTGAATTCCAAGCATAAATCAGTGGAAAGAGATAGTTGGGATAGAGCATCTAGCAAAGGATGAATTCTAAACCTTTAGATATCTGTAAGAAATAACCTATAACTTGTCCTTCAATATAGCATCTAACAAATGGATGAATTCCATTGCAAACACATGTTACAAATCAGGAAGAAAAAGTGAATGGAAAAACTAGTCTGCAACAGAGCATCTAACCGAGGATGAATTCTATTACAAAAAAGTTACAAATTGAAAAGAAAATATAGATGAAGAGATATTGAAACTAATAAAATGGACAAACTCTGCAAGCAACATCACAAGAATATCTGATGTAGATTAAAAATGGCTCTGCACTCTTTTATTTAAACATGAAAACAAATGTTACAGCCCAGGAGTACTACCCCTGTGTCTCTTTTCACCCCCCTTGTGTTTACAAATCTGCCTCATATATGTATTGAGGTCGAAATCCTCTCTAATATAAAAGATAACAACAGTTACAACCAATTCTTGAAACTTTTTGCCATAGAAAATGGGCCAAACTGCCGAAAACTAAGGCTGCGGTTATGGCTCTGTATCTCGCGAATAGAGAAAAATGTGTATAAAATAAAAGAGGATTTTGTGCATATGTTTATTCTAAGAAAAAACCTCTCTCATTTCCCTCACACCCCTTTTCATTTTCCCCAAATCTGCATTTAAAAAACATGTGTCAAAACAAGAAAATATGAAATCTAAAAATTAGGGCTCGAAGATGGATTCGATTCTCCCAATATGTGACACCTGTAAAAAAATTGTAAGAGGCTAATTATCTCTTATGTTTTAGGCACAAAATCCTCCAACCGTTTCTCAAAATGATACTCCAGTCGCTCAGAATCCTCATTTGAAAATGATGACTCAACATAGTAAAAAGCGCTACATTTCAGAAAACGAACCTCATCTTGTGTGGGATTTTTGACTAGCTTACCAAGCTCAAAATTAAATTCTGAAGCCACCACTAGACAAATTAGTATTTGTAGATGTCGATTGACTATTCGAACGCAAAAAAAGGCCTCTCCACGGCTAAGAAAATTGCATTTTTCTAAAGCAGTTTTGCATATCACTGGAGTCCCAATTTCGGGTTTTTGGAATTCAGGGAAACGAAGAAGTGGTTATTAAAATATCCACGTCGAAAAAATCCCCGATGGCCAAATCCCCGAAATAGATTTCAGCTTTTACATTGCACTCTTTCAGGCCTTCGGTTTTTAGGTATCATGTCCTCAAGAGTTATGACATGCAAGGAATCCTGAATCGCGAAATCGCGATGGGATTAATTAGATGATAATCATTTGTTTTAATTTCTTAATTAATCACGGTTATCAATTAATATTTAACCTTTCATGGATTTAAGTGTCGGGACTTCGATAATACTTGATGTGATAAATCCTGAATCGCGAAATTGCGATGAGATTTATTAACATTAATCTTTCTTAATCATTATTTGACCCAACTTATCCTTTAATACTTTAGTGAATTCAGGGATCAAGGCTGTAGTTATTAAAATATCCACGTCGACCAAATCCCCGACGACAAAAAACCTGGACTCGTGAGCTTTTTCTCCATGTGGCTTAATGCTCGGTGTATGTGGTCGTTCCACTGCCAATGCTTCCATTCATTCTCCTTGTGACTCAATGCTCGAACATATGGTACATTTCTTTGATTCTCACATGAACCCTGTCTTTGGATTTTTCGTGAGTTGGCTTGTGACTGTTATACTGTTGTGGCATTTGGGGCTGATTTCAATGTTATTTGACTGAAGATGATAGGTAGAGAACATTAAGTGATGCACGTGACAGACAAATGGCCGTTTTCTCACATCTACACTTTCGATAGTTAAACACTATAATTTTTTTTCTCTCCTAAGTTACCGAAAGCTAAAATTTCAATATTTGTTACAACAGATGACATACCCTTGAAATCTACACTACGACCTCAGCCGAAGGAGGTTGAAGACTATGACATAGGAACTAAAGAAGAACCTAAGATAGTCAAGTTATATAAATACCTACCAGCTCAGGTGAAGAATAAATATGCCGAATTGCTTAAAAAATACAAAGACATCTTTTCCTAGTCCTATGATGATTTAAAAACTTATGATACCTCAGTGATTGAACATAAGATCCCTTTGAAGCATGGTATCAAAACTTTTAGACAAAAGCCAAGACAGATCAATCCTATCATCTTACCTGTAATATAAAGAGAGGTCAAGAAGCTTCTTGAAACAAATATTATTGTTCTACTTATATATTCTGAATGGGTAGAAAATCTGGTACCCGTCAGGAAGAAAAGTGGAGAAATTAGGCTTTGCGTGTATTTCAGAAATTTAAATTGGTCATCCCTGAAGGATAACTACCCGCTACCAAAAATGGATCATCTCCTGGAAAAGTAGTGGGAGCTAACAAAATGTTGATGATTGATGGCTTCTCATGTTATAACCAAATTGTTGTCCATGAAGATGATAAAGAAAAAAATGCATTCACTGCTCCGTGGGGAACTTTCATGTATTATAAAATGCCGTTTGGTTTGATGAACACATGGGACACCTTCCAAAGAGCAGTGGATATAGATTTCATCAGTGAGAGAGATAAGTTTGTTGTTATTTAGTTAGATGATATAACAATCTTCTCAAATTGTGATGCATAACATCTGGTTCATCTCAAACAAACCTTTGAGAAATGTAGAAAATTTGGTTTGTCTCTTAACCCTAAAAAGTCTCATTTTGCTATGCAAGAAGGAAAAATTCTAGGTCATATAGTATCGAAATATGGAATCAAGGTTGATCCCAAGCGAATCGAGGCTATTGACACAATAAACATTCCTAGAAATAAAAAGGAAATCCAGTCTTTTTTAGGTAAAATAAATTTTCTAAGAAGGCTTATCCGTAACTTTGCTGAAATTGTCAAATTAATCACAAATATGCTAAAAAAAGACACTGAAATAAAATGGACTACCAAAGCTAAAGCATCGTTCGAGCGAGTTAAGAAATCTATATGTGAAGCTCCGATATTAGCTAGTTCTGACTATACTAAGGAATTCCCGATCTTCTCTTTCGCATCAAAACATACTATCACAACATTACTTCTCCAAAAGAATGAAGAAGGTTTTGAACAACCGATAGCCTTTTTAATTAAAAGTCTCAGAGACGCCGAAGTAAGATATGATATCCTGGAAAAGAAAGCCTACACGATGGTGAAAGCTCTCAAAGCTTTCAGGACATATGTACTGCACTCTAGAATAATCACCTATGTGCCAATAAGATCTATCAAAGATATATTGGTACAACCGAACAGTGACGGTAGGAGAGGTCAGTGGTTAGCCAAAATTTAGGAGTTTGATCTAGAGGTCAAACCGACCAAGCTGGTTAAAGGTCAGGGTCTGGAAAAATTATTAGCAGAGTTGAATTTCAGAGCACTTGAGATAAACCATCTGGAATCACATTGACTTATTTCCGACATAGGAGAGCTTGATGATCAAACCCATGCACTTCATGTCGAGGATAAATTTTATTCCTCTGAATGGTATCACGATATCGTTTCATATCTCCGCACTCTTCAGTGCCTGAGTGATATGACTACATCCAAAGCAAGAACGTTGAAATTCCATGCAGTTAAATACTGTATTATCAAGGGTCAACTATATTGGAAAGATCCTCTAGATTTCTTGTTACGTTGTCTAATAGAATCTAAAACAAAAGATGTCATAAATGAATTTAAAAAAGGAGTGTGTGGAGGACATCATGCCTGGAGGGCCACGACCTAAAATATCCTAAGAGATAGATATTATTGGCCAAAGTTATTCACTGATGTGAATGCTAAGGTCAGAGCCTGCAACCCTTGCCAACTGTTTTCTGGCAAGCAAAAGCTCCTTCCACTACCTTTGGTCTCAGTCAAGACAGAGGATCATTTTCAACAATGGGGTCTGGACTTCATTGGAGAAATCCACCCACAGTCAAGCGACCAACATAAATGGATTTTAACCGCTACCGATTATTTCACAAAATGGGTGGAAGCCATTCCAACTCGAAATGCCACAGACTCAGTAGTTATAAATTTTTTTTAGGAGAACATCCTATCCATATTTGGCTGCCCCCGAAAAATAGTTACAAATAATGCTTAAGCATTCAAATCTATGGAAATTATAAGTTTTTGTCAAAAATACAACATCATGCTGGGGCGTTCTACAACCTATTATCCTCATGGAAATGGGTTGGCCAAATCGTCCAACAAAAGTTTGATGAATATAGTCAAGAAAGTATTAACGGAGAATAAGAAGGCTTGGCACGTCCACCTAAAGTACGCCTTATGGGAAAACCAAATCGACACTAAGAAATCAATAGGTATGTCTCCTTTCCAAATGGTTTATGGCACCGACGTGATCCTCTCTATCAATTTAGCTCTTCTAGTAATGAAGTTGTGGAAAGATGCAAACAAAGAGATGGATGATGTAACAAGTAGGATAAATCAAATAATTGAAGTCCAACAAAACAGGTCCGAAGTTGATGACAGACTTAAAAAATACCAAGATAATATGAAAGCCCTTTTCGACAAAAAAATGAAAGACAAAGAATTTCTTCCTGGGGATTTAGTTTTGAAATGGGATGCTAAGAAAGAAGATGCAGGAAAACATGAATACTTATTGTCAGAGAAGAAATAAGGAGGTAGCATAATCTTATGCTTGGTTTTTAAAATGGTTATTTTCTCAAAACGGGTGATAAATTAACAGTTGGTTTCATTGGAAACAAAAATAACATCTGAGGTATGAACTTCCATACCCGTGGTTTAAGATAAATTTGTTTTTTGAAAGAAATCCTATCAGATATAAACAAGGTTCTCCTCTCGTAAATATAATCACCTAGACAAAGATCAGAAAGTATAAATTTCTAGATTTCCGAGTCAAATAAAAATAAGACAAAAATAAAATTAAAAGAAAAGAAAATAGAATAGAAGGGAAGCTTGATACTCAAGAGGTGAACCTATGCGGAAATAAGTTTCCTTTTCAAACCCCATGTTTCCTCATTCAGTTTTCATTTTTCATATCTAAAGGCTTTCATTCCATCTCGATTTCCATTACCTGACCTTAGATTTTCACATAAATATTTTTTTTGCCTTATCTCCGAAAACTTAAAAACGTATTTTCAAAACGAGTTTAGGCGAAAATCTTTATATTCCTCTGATTTTGATTGAGAGAAAGTATGTCTAGGATAATCCTGGTAACTTTATCTCTCCTAACATATTTTAATTGATTAATTTGCTCAAGGCAAATCCCTGGAAAATGAAATTCCCCATAAGATCTTCCCTATAGGAAAGATGTATTGAAGACCGGGAGAGAGCTAGTTCAGAGTACAATAAAAAATAGCTGACAGACCTTCATTGTTAAATATTACACAGATATCATCCCTGTATGATTAGTACAAATTGATTGCCCCCACTTCAAAATTATAATAAAATATAGGATAGATGGTGAAAGGAAATTCATAAAATGATTGCCCCAATCTAGTCTAAGACAAATGGTGAAAGGAAATTCGTAAAATCGATTGCCCCCATTTTGTGCAAAAGAGATGATGAAAGGAAATTCATAAAATGATTTCCTTCATCTCAAATGAAATGCAAAAATGCTATTTGAAGTGATGAAAGGAAATTCAATGGGAGATGTAGATAACTTCACCGGGGTACTAAATAGGCTCACTGGCAGTGAAGCAATATCTATGATATCTGTAAGGCTGTCATACATATATAAACATCCTCTGGAAGCTAGTTCTCTTTCTGAAAATATTTACATTATGAACCGACAAGGGATTCCCTAAAGAAATTGTTAAAATTACCATGCCTTGATGAAAAAAAAATCAACCAAAGTTCGATACTTTAGTTAAAGTTATTTTGATTATCTTAAACAAATCCAAACTCAGTTCCAAGAAAAGGAAACTATTAATAGCCTAAACTTAAGATTGATAAATGATTTTGTTTTAAAAGTTTTTTGAGACACTACTGAAGTCTAACTTCCTTCTGTATGTTTTTCAAAAGGTGTTTCTCACAAACCCAATGATCAATCCATTTACCCAATAAAGGAACTTGGTCTACTGTTCTTCCATGCCTTGTAGGGAGGTGCGATCCCCAGATGGAGCCTATGTTGGAACATAGACAAATACTAGACTTTGAGCTTTAATTTCTTGAACTTGATCATTTTTATAGTAACTCAGAATTCGGCTTTCAAATGTTTAAATCAATTTTATTCCTAGTCTTAAAGCGTGCACGGTGTCCGTAGTGGATAAAGTTCCCCCATTGATCGAACGATCCATTTTTCTCCTGAGTTTTGGAGCATCCTGATTGTTAAAAAGTCAAGTCACTAGAGGCCTCTTCGAAGCTTTGCAGTTCAGGCTTTTCACCAAGTCTTAACTTTAAAGTTCCGATACTCGAAAATTGTTCTAAGGATCCTAGTCATAGTACACGTGTACCTTCCTGAGTCTTGAAACATCACCTAAAGTGACATCATATTTGACACATCACTACGGGTAAAGGGCTTTCGGAAATATAATAAGGAACTAACTTGCAAATCCACGAAAGGACAAAATCCCAAAGTATTAAATCTAAATTAGTTAAGTTAATCTCTGTTAAGGGATGGTTAATAACTTCGTACTTCATAAATTTAGACGTTTATCATCCATCACATCTTAAAATCCCAAAGTATGAACTTCCGAAACACTTCAAACCTAAATAGGGTTAGTATAAGCTAAAAATGATTATCCGATAATTAATCTTTTCGCTGTTTCAGTTCTCGGGAATTCTATCTCGATCTACCGTTAAAATCCCAAAGTCTGAATACCCGAAAATGTTTAAATTTAAACATGATTAATTAATATCTCAAATTTTTTTATCTCATAATTAATCCTTCGTGAACTCGCGATTCGGGAAATTTCAAACCTGTTTCATCCAAGTGCCCGATCGCAAACCACCAATATTAATGGCATTAATCACAGATCAATGGAAATGATTTCAATATAGATTGTAGATCACCACCTAGATTTCCTCATTACGATAAAGGAATGTATCGTCAATAAAGGTATTTCGCAAATCAATACACTTAAGGTGATTAATGATATTGGATTTTTAATTCTATTTTCATTTTCGTAGAACAACAAGTTTTAGCCGACTAAGAAGCTCACGCATTCCCCTGTAAAAGGTAACACAGTTCTGATTTCACTGATATCATGGCACCAAAAAAATGGCTAAAGCAGTTGGTGAGAGCATAAATCCGAACACATATGTTCTCTTAGACACCTCACCGAGAGCTATAGATTCCGTGAAATCCTGGACATAGGTGTTTGATATTCTACAACACGAGCTGATAAAATTCTTAGAGGATTCAAGTGACGAAGTAACTGAAACTCATGCAAATAAGCTCAAGGATATAGCTCAGTCAGAGCTGCACAAAATAGCTACGCGACCGAGGCTCATGCTGTAAAACGACATGATAGGCTGGGCCCTGGAAAATGTTAACATCTCAACCAGGAGCATCTACAATTCATAGAAGGTTGTTGTTGGGTCTTTTTGATCGGATCATATATAGGTAATGTATAAATTATCCCCAGCTTTTAAATACAGTTACAACGCCACTTTCATAATGGATTTCGATAAAGAAGAGTGCATGCAATATGGAAAAAACTACCTTGATTTAATCAAGGACTAGTGGGGACACCCTGAGAAATCTAGAGCAGACACCCATGACATATATGCCACAACATCATTAGACACCCATATGATTTATGTGGCTTTGATGTTATGTAGAATTTTCGGGAAGAAGAAATCTGTTCACTTCTTGTTGGCATGGGTACCAATTATGCATGAAGTGGCATAAGGCTTCTCTTTCAACTGGGCCAAGATGTTATCAGACAATCTGGCTAAGGAAATCATAGAGTACCAGTCGATGAAGGCCAAAGGGAAAATTGCCCCATCCTATATGTCGACATACATCATGGACACCATTTTTTTTATGACCCCGTTCCCTTTGATGAGCTGGAGCTGGACCCCGACCAACGCCGAGCCCATCCATTTCTTTCACTCCAAGATGCGGGAGGATAAGGTCTGAGATTTCTTCTATGAAATCTGTCATTATGTAGTGGTGCCAATTCATATCGCCCTATACAGTTTCCCGCCTCCTAGGATTTCAGATAGAATCATGGCCAAGCTGGGAAAAATAATAGACTGGTATATTGAGGAAATTTTTTTCTATATCATGGTTCTTGGGTGCTCGAGGCCTTCATCCCCTTCTTCCCATAGAATGAGGGACAACCTCTTATTGGGTAAATACACCCTAAAATCCCAAGAGGTAAGGAAATGGGGGGAAATAGTGATGGAAAGTGGTAAGTA
>JZKD02S0031490.1:277146-289307 GCA_000966675.3 Picea glauca
CATCAATATCAACGCTGGGCTTAATAGGTTTTCTGGCTTAATAGGTTTTTTTGAGAGAGAATTATGCAACGATCAATTGGATATTGCAAACTAGGGTTGTTATGAATGAGTAAATCTGTTTTCCGATTATTATTCACACCAGGAGCATGATACAGGTGAAATTCTGATTCCGATTGATCTTTTCCCGACTGTCTAATTTCCTGGCCAAATATATAATTCAGATATAATTTGTTCTTTGCCTGAAAATATTGACATTTCAAACCTAATAACATTTTTTTCATTCATCGAAATCTAAATTTGAAATGATTTGTGTCGTTGATCTTTTTCAGACGCTCTGGATTTCCTCGTAAATTACATATTTTAGTGACGAGGAATTTATGCTTTGCATTAAAATAACTAGCACAGCCGCTAACTTGCGGCTGGTGAACTCGAAAGACTTGGTCGATAAAAAAAACTCTAGCTTTAAAAAAAACTCAGTAAACAGGTCGATGCATAAAGAAATTGAGGTAGAAAATGAAATTCACTGACAGTTGAAGAATTCCAAAAGTTAATCACGCAATTATATGATGTTACAGTGATTTCTTAATATGATTAGGTAAATGTTAAAAAGTAAACAGGTTAAGATTAAAATATCATTAATTGTGCCTATCTCAAATAGGTATAAGTCTTTCGACCTAATTATTGACATTTCAAACATTAAAAATCAATTTTAAAACTCCAATATTTATATAGTTTTAAATAAGTTGTGTGTTGCTTTAAAATATGGACATGTCATATCTAAAAATAGAATTTTTTGAATAGTATAAATTCATATAAATATGATATAATAATTTTAATAAAAACATATATAGATAGTTAGCATTATTTTTATGTTAATTTATAAATATAATTAATAATAAAGTAATTTATATTTTAATTTTTTTTTTAATGTCATATCAAAATAGAATTTTTTAAATAGTATAAATTCATATAAATATGATATAATAATTTTATTAAAAACATATATAGATAATTAGCATTATTTTTATGTTAATTTATAAATATAATTAATAATAAAATAATTTATATTTTATATTTTTTATTATATATATTTCTTACTCATTTTTTCATCTCTTTTTCATTGAGATATAATCTATATTAAATTTTCCAATATAGATCCATTATACTTCAAGTACTATGTTATTTTACTTATAATCATATTTAAATATAATAAATTTACTTATAATCACATTTAAATATCATATAATAATTTATATTTTAAATTATTCATATATTATTTTGTTTTTGAATTTTAAGGCTTTTCCTTTTTTCTTTACAGATGACATGAAATTATTAAAATATTTATTATTTTTGAAATTGATTTTTTATTTAAAATATTTTTATTTTATTGTACATAAAAAAAATTACCTATTAAACAAATCATTATTTTTAAATTAATTTTTTGATTTAATATATTTTAATTCATTATATATTAAAAAATTAATAATATATTTATTATATATAATGAAATTAAAAGCTGGATCAACATAAAGATGAGAGGAGGTTGATGGGCATATTAATGTTCTGTGTAATGTTAATAATAATAATAATAATAATAATAATATATTTTTATACTGGTAATGTCTACAAAGTTATACATACCCTACCCTCTCTAGATTTGAACATGTGACTTTTTAGGAGGAAATGCATGTTCTTAACTATTAGGCCCACTCAGGCTGTATATAGGCTAGCAATCATGTATGCATAATATTGTGTATATGCATGGTTTTCTTAATTTAGTTTGAGAATATGTATTACAATTAGTTAATTGATGGCCCTAAGTTCCTAGAAGCTTCCTTTAGGACCTAAAACCTATTTTTCCTCTCTTGATCATGTCCAAGCACCCAAGACTCGTACCCATTGCTCAAAATTTGTTAACGATGCTCATATCCTCACTTGAAGGCCAAAGATCCCCTTAATTAAATAAGTTATCTATGGTAATTTGAGGTGTCATTCATGACCCTTGAGCCCTAAAAGCTTCCTAAGACCTTGATAGGTTAGGTGTGGTGGTTTGAGGCATTATGTTAAGCCACAAATGACTAGAATATTTGTACACCAACTAAGGCTTGGGTTCCCCCCATCGACCATATCAAGTCCTTGAGACCCATACATAATGGCCAAAACCTTATGAGGGCACTAAAATACTTTCTTAAAGGCCAAGGATATGCTCCAAAGGAAATGTGCAGTGCTTTGAGGCATTTTTAATGGCTCAAGATGCCTCAAATATATATTTAGGACCTAAGGCATGACATTCTTCCCTATATCATTTCCAAGGCCCTAGGACATATAACTACTACTAAAACCCACTTAATGGCACCAACATATGCAATCATAGGCTAGTGGTACCCTCAAGAGGCAAAGTGTGATTTTTTAAGGCATCCCTCTTGTCCCTAGATGGATAAAAGCTTGCTTCAAGGCTTAAAATTCATGTTTCCTCCCTTGTCCATGTCGAGGGCCCCGAGACCCTTACCCAATGCTAAAAAATGCTAGTGGTACCTATATACCTATGTTGGAACCCAATGTTTTGGTTTAATTGTGTGCATGCCACAAATCAATACTGTGTGCACATATACATTGTGCAACGCAAGGAGGATCAACAATTGCGCCAACCAGAGGAATAAGGAAAACACATCAACCTAATTTTGTACGATGCTGAAAAGATCTAGAAGATACCACATGCAAACCAAATTTGAGAATATCTTGAGGAATCTTCTTAAATGATGAACATGAACAACCCAAAGGATCTTGGGAAAGATTATGGATGAGCTAGCAAGTTAATTAGGATTTCCACGCTCCAAGGAGGAGTAGAGACGAAAGTGACAGAGAGCCAGATAAAAAAGGAAGACAAATTTAAGTGCAAAGAGAGAGAGAGAGAGCAGAGTCCAATTTTGAATCCAACTCTGTTTGAGTTTTGGATGAGTCTTTTCTGAGTTTTGAAAAGAGTCTGTATTAGAGTCATATGTGTGTGGAAATGAGCACAGAGTGCATAGCGCAGTGGAATGTAATGACTGTTGAATGAAACAAAGAACATAAGAGCATTTCTATGTGATATGAATCTATCTTTGTATGTAGTTTGATGTTTTAATGAATATAATACAAAGTCTTGTTTCTCTTTGCAATTCAATATGTGTATTATGAGTTGAATGTATATCTATGTTAATGGTTAATGAATATTAATATGCATGGTATTATGAATGAATGAATGTATGAAAGCCCAATATTTTTCCTTGCATGCACTGTCCCTTCGCATTTGACACAAGAATAAATAGTCTATGTGATTCTCACAACATCTCGGGTGAGACCTTCTTCGGTCCTCGAATGAAGATTGAATATGTTGACACCTTGGGGTTTTGTTGGTAAAATATCAACGAACCTTGGGTCTTCAACCCCCCATTGATAAGAGAGACATGCACCAACAAATGGTTTTGTTGTAGATTTCATCCCAACAAGAAAAGTAATGACCAATGTACAAGGTACTGGATAGGAAAACAGACTCACATGTGAGAGGTACAAGATATACACGATGCTAGAAGGAACTAAAAGGTCAAGCAATATGATTTGGCTATATCACACAAGGTCAGGGCATGCAAACAATTATGATGACACACTCTAAAAAGTATGTCATCAATATGGCGGCTCGATATTGTTAGCATTCCCACCCATGATGTTGACATTAGAACTAGAGTGAATTAATACAGACCTGTCGGAGTTGAACGACAACCATAAATTGGCAACATCACGACACAAAATCCTAGCCTCGTCCTTGGTTATTTATAGCCTTTATTCCCATGACAATTCATTCACCGAGAGTTGTTAATGACTAAATTATAGCGTCGCCCAAGGTTACATGATAGTTGTTTCAGAGATTTTTCCGCTATTAGAATGATCCATATCAAGAAATATAGTTCCAAAATGAAGTCCCAGGGCCCATGGACCCTTCCAGTAGATGTATGGTTTCCTACAACTCACAATCCACACAAGCGAACCAAAGTCCTAAAGTTTCCTTCTCATGTCAATTGCAGCTTCGAGTGAAACTATTGGGAAGGTGACCCTACCTACAGATCACCAACGACATGCATAAGGTCACCAAGCAATTCCATGAACTGTTCTTTGAAGCTTCTACAATAGGAAAACTCCCTGAACTAAGAGATGGTGCTCTTGCCCCCATGGATCAACACCTTTGTTGATGCCGACAATCCGATTCTTCGAGATGCCCCCTCCATCGGTTGCAATTGTCTGCATCTTCCCAACTATAAACAAAGTTGAATGAGATAGGAGGAAGATAATGGTCCTAGCCGATGGAGCCATTATCCGGGGTCAATTCTCGACATACACCAAGTTATAGCTATAGGGATTGGCCTAGTTAGTGCTCAGGTTTATAGACTATATGTTGAAAAACATTTACCTTTCACTTGTCTATATTGAGCTCAAGAAGTGAGAGGACGAGAGCCCAAAAAAATGAAGCCCAAAGCCATCCTCAAACTATGGGGCTACTTGACTCATTCCAAGACCTGTGTTAGGATGCAAGCACAACCACAACTGATAATTTTATCTTACTCAAGAACGAATAAAACCACAACCAAGTTTGATGATTTTATCATAATCAAGCATGGTTGAAACCACAACCAAGTTCAATGATTTTCTCTTACTCAATCCTCGTGTAGACATCCTAGTCATTCCACTTTTGTCATGTCCTAATTCAATCCAGAAGCCTACTAATGCAACCATGTCATTGGCTTGAGGACAATCCAACTAATAGTGTTGGGGGCTTGTTGGCACACACATTTTTAGGTTAGTTGCATGTGTTCCACAAACAATAGCGTGTGCACATATACACTTCGTGGCACAAGGAGGATCAACAACTGTTCCAACCAAAGGAATAACTTGCGTGCGTCAACCCAATTTTGTATGGAACACAAATGATCTGGACGATACCACATGCATACCAAATATGAGAATATCTTCAGGAATCATATTGAATGATGAACAAGAACAACCCGAAGGATCATGAGAAAGATTAAGGATGATCTAGCAAGTTAGTTAGGATTTCAACGCTTCAAGGAGGATATATGGGATGCATGCAGAAAAAAGAAGTGTGCTCATCTAGCCATCCCTGAAGAGAGTGGAGAAGAGAAGAAATCAATAGAGAGACATAGAAAAAAGGATAAATAGAGTTGAGTGTAGAGAGAGATAGAGGAGTCGAGTTTCAAGTCCAATTCTATCTGAGTTTTGGAAGAGCCTTGTTTGAGTTTTAAAAAGAGTCTGTAATATAGTCATATGTGCGTGGAGATGAGGATAGAGCACATATCACAGTGGAATGTAATGAATGTTGAATGAAGCAGAGGGCATACTAATAGTTCTATGTGATATGAATTTTTCTCTGTATGTAGTTTGAAGTTATAATGAATATAATATAAAGTCTCGTTTCTCTCTGCAATTCGATATGTGTACTCTAAGTTGAATGTATATCTATGTTAATGGTTAATTATTATTACTCTATATGGTATTATGAATGAATGTATGCATGAAATCCCAAGAGATTTCCTTTCTTGCACTGTCCCTTCACATCCGACACAAGACTAAATGGTCTCTATGATTCTCAGAGTGACTCGGGTGAGACCTTCTTCAGTCCTTGACTGAAGATTGAATACGTCGGCACCTTGGGGTTTTTTTGGTCAAATATTGACAAACCTTGGATCATAAACCCCTTAACGATAGGAGAGACATGTGATAACAACCTAGTTAGAGGTAAATGATGCCCTTGATAGGTAATTTGTGGTGGTTCAAGGTGTCATTCTTGGCACTAGAATCCTATAAGTTTCCTTTAGGGCCCAATTGTTGAGTTTGATCCCCTAAATATATCCAAGTTCTAGAGACTCATACCCAATGTTCAAAAACCCATAATATTGCTACCCATCTAAAAAACAAGGATACCCAAGAAATATCCTTTATGGTGGTTCAACATGATGTTGATGGACCTAAATAACTAGAAGCTTCCTTTAAGACCTAAGGCCTAGGTTTCCTATCTTGATCGTGTCCAAGGACCTAAGACCCATACCTAGTGCTCAAAATATCCTAATGATACCCATGTTCCCACTTAAAGGATAAAGATCCACTCAAGAGGTCGTCTATGGTCATTTAAGTTGTCATTCACGAACATTGAGTCCTATAAGCTACCTAAAACCTAGAGAGGTTGAGTATGGTGGTTTGAGGTGTCGTGTTTTGCACTAGATGTCTACACTATTTTTACTTCAACTAAGGCTTGTGTTTCCCCTGTCGACCATGCTAAGACTTTGAGACCCGTACCTAATGATCAAAACCTTGTGAGGGAACTTAAAACATCATTTCTTAGAGGCCAAGGATACCCTACATAGGTAATGTGCAATGCTTGGAGGCACTGTTCATGGATCTGGATGCCTCAAACCATTCTTTAGGACCTAATGCTTGGCCTTTTTCCCTAGATCATTTCCAGGGCCCTATGACACATACCTATGGCTCAAACCTACCTAGTGGCACTGACATCCCAAATCATTAGCCAATGATACTTTCAAGAGGCCATGTGTCATTATTCTAGGAATTCTTCTTAGCCTTGAATGACTAGAATCTTCCATTAGGCATAAAGTTCATGTTTCCTCCCTTGGCCATGTCCTAGTGCTAAAAAATGCTAGTGGCACCTATATACCTAGTGAGAGGCAATTGCTGCCTGTTGGCACAGGGGCATACCCAGGGTTCAACGCTACAACAATGCACCAAAAAAACCCTAACTAACGGCCCTTTCGACAACACCTGCGAAGCAGATGAAGTCTCACTCGAGGTAGAGGCAGGGGTGATTGCAGGACTCAGGTGTCTGCAACCTTATCTAGGATACAGATATGTGATTACACACTTAACAAAGAACTTAGCATCAATAGTTCACCTAGAATTAACCCTTATCTCACTCCGCAGATAACACAAAGCATTGCAGTATATGCTTAGATCTAAGATGATTCAACACTTAGCAGCGTACAACAGACCGAATCTGGTAGACCAAGAACTTATCAACTTCATACACATAAAATCTATCATCTATACACATCTAATAAGCACAAAGCATAAGTAAACCTATCTAAACATTTCATAGCACTTAGCAAGAGAGGGAAAACACATGTAAGTAACAACACAAAGCATGATACACAGATTTACGTGGTTCACCCCCACCCTGGGGCTACGTCCACCAACTCTTCTTCTCTATTATTGCTGTCCAATTAGTTACAAGGACAGAGCCTCAAAACCTACTCCACGCAGGATAGGAGATATGCGCAGCTCGCTAGATCCTCCTTCCCCGAGTAGCTCTAAGCATAAAACCTTCTTACAATCCGTGCACTCAGCACTTACAATACTTGCACTCAGCTATGCAAGTATATCACATAGATCAACTCTTAGCACTAAGTCACTTCTCAAGTGTCCTAAAACAGGTCCCTTCTTACATAGCCTAGAATTCTACTTATACATTACAAAAAGGGGCCTAAACATGGGTAAACCCATGGGCCGATATCCCGGTCCCTTTACATTATTGCCAAAAACCCAAAAAGGACCCAAAAAGGGGGTCTAGCTTCCATGATCTCTGCTTCGCCTTGCGCTCCATCTTTGACAGGCCGTCGAAGTCCCAAAAATGGTCAAATATGACCAAGTGTTCCTCAAAACTTGGTCAAGGGCCAACAGGCTCCCAACACTCACCTGTGACTCATCCTGAGTCACTTAGGTCTAGGTAACTTTGCCTCAAAGGTCTCGAGCGTGGCTCAAGCTGCTTCGACTTGTCTCTGTGCTACTTCTTCTTGCTCAATGAATTCCTAAATAACCGCTTCGCTGATAGGTCCTTCCAGTTGTCACTCGATTGTAACAACTATTTGTTCTAGTACTGTTCCTTGGCCTTCAATTTCTTCAAACAATAGATAGGCCACCTCCTGGCTCGACTGGAGTTTATGGGTGACTTCCATCACTCTGTTATGAATGGTAAGAATGAGTTGTTGGGCGGTACATTGTTCCTAGGATCTCTTCATCCTCTCGATGGGTGACAGGAGCTTGAGCTGCGCCTGTACTGTATCTGCATGCTGTGTTGCTTCCTGGAGTTGGGTCTCCAATTTATTCAACTCTGGGTCTTCAGATAGTTGTTCATATATCTGTGCACTTTTGCTACTTAACTGTTTGCATTCTGCAGCAAGTGTTTTAATCCTCTTGACTGCGCTCTGAGCATTCAATTCTCATTGGTCGCACACTTCTTGTGGGGTACTTGGTATAGTTTGAAGTTCTAATTCCACGACCCTTTGCTGAAGCTGTTGAATAACTTTAGCAAGATTCATCACTTGACTTTCGAAGGGTTCTTCTCTCTTTTGTTCTAAGCCAGTGACATAGCGAAATGCTCGGTTAACTGCTTCTTCCATCCCGATCTGCTTCGTGAGCAGTTTCTCTTTCTCCTTTTGGATCTTCGCTCTATCTTCTTCAAATTTTGCTTGGCGAGCATCCTTCTCTTGTTGCGTGGCTCGACGATGTTCTATGATTTCCTCTTGTACTTTCTTTAAGGCCTGAGTAACCTACTCTTTTTCTTCCTGTGTGTGTCGAAGGTGTACTTCGACTGTATCAAAAATCTTGCGGAGTTGAACTGGTTCTTCTGCCACTTCTGTTGTTCCTTCTGGAAGAGGAACAATAGAGACTGAGTGGCTAGACTGGAGTGCCTACTGCACTTCTTGGAGCCCAATTTAAATCCTGTTATATATCTACTCCTGCTTCGCTTCCTGCTTTTTTGTTATCTCTTCTATGGATTCATTCATAGTTACAAGGAGGAAACTGAAGTCATCCAGAGTGAGTGTGGTCTGCATCTTAGTTACGGTTGCTTTCGATTTCTTCCGGGAGGGAGAATTCGTAGGTGACCATTTTCTCCTATTTATAACTTCGACTTCATCTTCCGGTCTCTGTTCGACTTCCTCTAGGTCTTCACCATTACCTCCTTGATCTGGTGTGACGGAATAAGTCCTTACATATATGCTATCTAAATCCTGAACCTCTTCAGTATTCTTTGTCTTCTTTATCTTACTGGGCCAGGGTGTGTCCTGTGCAGCTTCTGGGTTGTTGATGTCTGAAATGTTTGCTGGATCTACTGCAACAAGGAGGTTCACCGACCATTCCTTGGTGATCTCTTCTTGGTCTTCTTCTGTCAGCTTATAATAGGACTGAAGTTGTTCCTGGTGCTCATCGACACGTGAAGTTAGGTATATAAAGTGGTGGTCCGTGCTGAACTTTATCAGAGGTCGAAACCTTTGTAAAGTGTTTGGGGTTATGCGAGGTTCACCCCCTATGGCTTCTTTCAATTGGTTATAATACGTGTGGAAAATGACATTCGATTTCCATTGCTTGTTCATGTCGGTCGAGTACCACAATGTATTGAACTTCACGGCTAGTGGCTCAAAGGGGTCGAGGTCCGAGAAGGTTGCGCTTTTCGGTAGCTCCCATGAAACAAAAGCGATCAGTATTAGAAGCCAGCTAAAATGGAATTCATTCCCCTGATCCTGGGCTTCTCTAGAGTCAATCTCTAGCTGGTTTACTAGGTACTTCGCCCAGTTCATCTGTAGTCCCTCTGTGCATTTTCCTGCGAGGTCAACTACGAAGCCTGATACTTGTGTAGGTCGATTCTTACGTATCATCTTTCCTGCGATCAATTGACATGTGAGGCGCACTACACCACTTTCGATAGAGGCTACCTTGTAGCCTCGCGTGCCCTTCTCGACATTGCCATAAGCTTCTTTAATCTTCCGTGAAAGAGCGCGGTCTGCGGTCTTTCCAGGGTAGTAATCTTGGGGATTAGGGCCCTGCATGCTAAGCCCAATGATACTATTGATCAATGCTAGATCAACAATTATGCGACGGTTTAACCACAGGTATCCTCCATGGTAACTTGCTAGCAACAATTTTACACAAGAATTCACCTCCTGGTGTCTGCCGAAGTGTGATATTTTCATAACGTTGAGCAAAGTAGACTGCGCAAGGTTCATCGTCCATTGCTGAGGGACGATCTTCAAATTCTTGCTCTTATTTCTTTTCAAGTACTTATATGGGGTGAGCATTCTATAAACCTTACGGCCCCCTGGGTTGAAGTCGCAAAACTTCAACACTGTAACCTTGTCTTGATCTATGCGGTAGGTGTGTACTCCTTTTGGTAGATATGCAGTGATTAGGGTGTATTCAAAGTCTCTAGGGACACTTTCCCTGTTAATCGCACTGCTAAGAGGGGATATGTAAGCTGGTAGGATGGATGGCACTAACTTCGCTTTGGATATATCATCTTTATTCTTAGTTCTCCTTTTCTCATCGGCTCGAGATGTTCCTGCTCGAGCAGTCGACGGGGAGGCTTGCACTGCTCTCATCGATGATGTGTGGACTCCGGTGGACATTCCTCTTTCCGACATGACTCTCTCAGTCATTAAATTGAGAAGGACCTCTGTGACGGATTCCTCAACTGCGGTGAGCTCGTCGGACATACGCACTCGGAAAAGATAATCGGGGCACGATGATATTAGATAATGCACTAAGACGAACAATCTTCTTGCAATGATCACTGTATACAATCACTAGTTCTGTGAGCTTCAAATTTTCAGTTGGAAAAAGTTTTCTTTGGGCACAATGCGACGAGATAAATAGGAAATTCGTCAATGGTCTGCTTGCAATGGGTATGAAGCTTCCATTATCATAGATCTGTCCGTTATGGTGAGGTCAAATGGTCCGACGGTGATCCTTTAATGCTTTTCTATCCGTTCGGGGCAGAAGTCGAACAGGTATATCGGTCCAGCGGCTAGATTGCTTCGCCACGACGAAGTGCCATATGCCATTGTTCTGATATCTTGACGAAGTTCAATTCCTGTGATTTTTCCTTCTGCAATGTTCCACCTGGGATCTCTTGTAACTTTTCAATATTCGCCTTTTTCTTACTTAATTTTCTAGCCTTCTTCCCGGTAGTCTTCAACTCGATCGGTCTTTTCCCGTTCTAATTCCTATCTTCTCTTGACATAGTCACTTCGCATTGTTGAGATTCTTTCTTTAGATCCGAGGGTAATACTCCTTCAACATATGGATTAGGCATTTCAGTCTTCTGTGGTTCCTCTAATTCTCTTATAGCTTCGACGTCCAAGTCCCTGGTGTCCAATAGCTTAGATCTGTTCTCTTGTTCTTCCATCAAGTAGGTGATCCTTCTAGTCATATATTCCATGAGTTCTTGCTTCTTCTATTCTAGGGCTTCCTTTTCTTCTTTTCTTCGGATCTGGTCTTTTTCAATCCAGATCTTGCCTAACAAAGCTGTAAATGGGGCACGATCCTCAATAAATTTAATAACTTTGAATTCCGTCGAAGCTCCATGGGTACTCATAGCTATCTGGGTAATCCTTCCACACATGGTTACTATTTTTCCTTTAAACAACCCTATTTTTCCTAGTGAAGGAACCATAACAGGCCTTCCTAGGGTTTCCCAAGTGCTTTCTGTCATAATGTTCATCTGTGTTTCCTCATCCAGAGAACAATCAATGTCAAAGTCTCCTATTCTTACTTCGATTTTCTCCTTTTCTTTGAAGATCTCTGACAAATTGGCATCTTTATGTTCATTCAGGGTTTCTTTCATTTCTAGTAACATAATCTCTGATTCTTTCTTGGGTTCTTCTATAATCTTAGTCTCTTGATCTCCTTCAGGGTTTGCTTGCTCCATATTCATCTTTTCAAGTCTAGCAATCATTCTAGGGCAATCCAGTACTTCATGGTCCATAGCCTTACAACAGAGGAAACTAGGTTTTCTCCCAGAACATTCCTTAGCAAGATGTCCTGGTCTTCTGCAATTGTAACAAAGAGTTAATCCTCTCTTTCTCTTCAATGATCCCTAACTTTTCCTATACTACGCGCTAGGATCATAGTGGCTAGCCTGTAAAAATTTCTTTCTAGGATCCTGCATCCACTCGTTAGTCAACACATTCTTTCTATGCATAGGCATAACATATCTTTCATTATTCTTATCATATCTATTCATATCAAACGTTCTTTCATCTAGCAATGCCCTAGTTTTCAAGCTAGGACAAAATCTATCAAGCATACCTAAATTCATGCTTTAG
>JZKD02S0031490.1:322802-335327 GCA_000966675.3 Picea glauca
ATCAACTACGAATCATTCAAGAAACTCAAGGGTTTCGAACCCTAACATATCCGAAAAATTTGTGGAACATTTTTTTCTTGGTGGGTGGTCAATTGACATTTCAATACTTTAATAGCATTATGATGTAGTTTCTTTTGCTAGATCACATTACAGTCTTTCAATTTGAACTACCCAATGACATTCTGACATAGTTTCCTTTGCGAGATAACATTATATGTCTGAGTCTGAATTACTCTGATTTAGGCAAGATATTGGAAAATACTGATTTAGAGATTTGGGAATTTAATGGATGTCCTCCTAGAATTATCGACAACTGGTAGCAACAGTTACGAGACAATTGCTGATAAAATAGAAATTATAACAATTTAGATGGTTCTTGAACTCCGGCTCTATTAACCCACGACGCACAACTATTTTATCACTATAGATGCAACTTAAACTCAGATCCAAATCTATTATGTTTCTTTGAAAAACAATTGTTCCAACATGTACAATAGCAATGGTCTATGCATCTAGACACAATATTGCAAGCAAGATGGGATCAAGATGTAGTGAGGCATGGACAAGAGAAAAACAATATAATACTTTAGGAAATAAAAATAAAAGCACTCTAATGAATTACAAAATTATGAAAACCCAATTAATTACATTATTCTAACTAATTCATTCATAGAATCCTCTTTCATTCTCATATGCACACCTTGGAGACAAAAGGGGAGCAATAACCATCCAACCTCTCTGAAAAACCACTTCCGTTTTTCCACCTCTACCTCTGAAAAAACATTTGGCTTCTCCACCTTAATAATAATAAGTTATTTTTAAGGTTATGATTAAGTCAGATATTAATTTGGTGTATCAAATCTTTTTTATTTATGGGACAAGAGATTAGACTACTAAAGTTTATTCAGATATATATACCTTATTTCTCTCTAAATTTAAAATCACATATTCTTAACTATTAAACCATCACTCCAATATAAATTATTAACCAAAACTAAAATTACAACATAAATTCAACCACAATTAAATAAAAAGTTCTTATAACTATTACAAACACAATTAAATAAAATTCAACACATTTTTGTTTATGTCACACTACATAAGTTCATCACTTTGACCATCCTCTCAACATAAATTAATGGCCATGACAGTCCATAAGGTTATCACTTACAATTTTTTCAATATTTTGTTTTATTTAATTTAAATATTAATATTGATTTAAAATTAAAATTGATTTAGAATATTGTAAAAAATATAGTATGTAAAAATAAAATGATCAAAATTAAGAAGTTTAAAATACATATAAATTATTGTTATCCTTCTCACTAGGGTTCAATTTTCATAATGACATGAATAAAATTCATAAGGATAATGAGTATGTTGTTGTTGGAAGAGTTAATTTCTACCTACCACACGAGCTTCCACCATCTTCGAGACAGTTCCTCCAACATAGCCACCGACACTCCTAGAACTCTTTGGATTCTCGAGAACCTTTTAAGACCTCTATAAAAACGAGGCAACTGTAACCATTTTTATGGTCAAGTAATAAAATCAGTTTCTGTGTGTTATTTTTTGTGTTCCTTTGCTTCTGCCCACATCATCGTGGTATCAGAGCGAGGTGAGCCATGAGAGTTGGAGAACGCCTGAAGATTGTGAGGCTGAGTGTCTCCTGTGCATTGTGTTGAGGAGAGCTGTGAAGGCCACATAGTACGTGGAGGAGGTTCGCGTGATGCTGAGGAGAGCAACGGGGAGAGCAAGTGTTCTTCTTGTGCATTGTGTTGAGGAGAACCGTGAAGGCCACTAGAATATCATCGAGTGAACAGAGAAGATGAGCTCAAATTGACGTTGAGTCCCCGTACTGCTGGGTTGTAAAGCTTCCAAGTCTCGTCTCGTCCCAGATTTTTTTGCGCAGAGATTCCAATTTGGGTTTTCGTATTGGCAAGGGTTTGCGTATGCAACAACCTCCCCTTTTATTCTTGCAAAAGCGGTGCAACCGGGAGTTTATTAAGTACAAGAAAGTGTAGTTGGCTGCCAGCGACGTTGCAGGATCGATCCACGCTACAGCGGTGGCATTGCAAGATGAAAATATACCTGGAAACAAAATGATTTTTACACTGACTCCAAATGGTTTTTACAACTCTAGCGCCTTTTTTCCCTAGAGAATTTGGAGAAACGTTGCTCAAGCATAAAAATGGCGATGGTTTTAGGCTCCGGAAGGGCAAATTCGGACCTCGGCTACTTTCGGGAAGTGTTTTGAGCTCAAAAACATGTGTTTGAACCGCCATTTAGGTCGCATTCGCAGATTCAAGACCACAAAGTGAGGGTTTTGATAGTATTTGAGGCTGCGCGGTCAACTTTACAGAGGAGAACAATTAGCGCTGAGGCTCCGTGAAGGCGCTGGGAAGGAAGAAAATCCAAGAAGATTTGTAAAGAGCAATCACCCTCTTTTACTATAATCTCTGTCTATTTTTGTCTATTTTTGATGAAAGTTTTTTGGAGGCTTGATTTTTTTTAAAAGAATGGCATCAGGAATGTATCAACAACTATGATTTCAACATTTTTCTGGGAAAAATTATGATAATTGGGAATTTAAAATGAAATTAGAATTTGACTTATATGAGCTATCAGATATAGTAATGAATGGTTATATTGAACCAGAAGATGAGTCTATTTTGAGTGTTGATGAAAAGAAAAAGCTTGATGAAAATAGGCAAAAGAATAAAAGAGATTTGCATATAATTGGACAAGCTTTGGATGCTTCGGTTGTTGGAAGGATTAAACCAGCCACTACAACTAAGCAAGCATGGGACATTCTAGAGACATCATATCAAGGCACTAGCAAAGTACAAATTTCCAAACTCCAAGCACTTGGAAGGGAATTTAAAAACTTGCAAATGAAAGATTCTGATTCAATAGATCAGTTTACATATCATTTTATAGATTTGGTTAATCAAATAAGACAAAATGGTGATGAACTAGCAGATCAAAAGGTTGTAGAAAAAGTTTTAAAAAGTTTGCTTTGATGTAATTGTTGTGGTAATTGAAAAATCTAAAGATTTGGCTATATATTCTATAGATGAGTTGGTTGGCTCCTTGAAAAATTATGAAGACAAGTTGAACATGAATGACAATACCTCATTGGAGCATGCATTCAAAACAAAAATGACATTTGACAGAGGTAGAGGAAGAGGAAATCCAGGTTTCAGAGGAAGAGGAAAAAATATTTTTCAAAGAGAAGAAAGAAAGAATCAAGACCCAGGAGGAAGGAGAAATCAAAATTTCAGCTCAAGGGAAAACAATCAGGCATCACAAAGGTATGACAAATCAAATATTCAATGTTATTACTGCAAGAAGTATGGTCACTTCGCAAATGAATGCCAAAAGAAACAAGCATATATGAGAAAGAATAATGCAAATTTCTCTGAGAGTAGTTCTGAGACATTGTTTATTACATGTGATGTAGCTCAAGAAAATGCAAGTAACCTTTGGTTTATTGATAATGGCTGTAGTAACCATATGACTGGAAATAAAGGGTTATTTGAGGATTTGATACATTATTTAAAGAACAAATTAAATTGGGTAATGATAATATTGTAGAAGTCATGGAAAAAGGTGCAATCAATGTAATAACAAATAGTGGAAAGAAAACTATTCATGATGTTTATTTTGTACCTGGTTTGAAGCATAATCTTATAAGTGTGGGAAAACTTTGTTAAGAACCAATACCCAATCTGAAGATATAATCAACACAAATACTGAATACACAATATATCCACAAAGCAATGTAGAAGAAACCACACAATATTATTACCCAAAACCCTTAAGGTAGGGCAACACCATACAATGGATCCTATTATGGAAGGGATCCTCTCCTATTCACTTGCCTCTTCGAGGGGGCATCCTCCTATTGAGATACTGCTCACAAATACAATACTTCTCTTCATGTCTCATTACATTGCTTGAACCCCTTTATATAGTTCTACCATCACCTAAGAACATTCTAGAGGAGGAATCTTCTAGAAGTAGAACCTTCTAAGAAGTCCTCTTACATTTATTATATCTAATTACCCATTTATTATATCTAAATACCATAATGGGTCTTATTTAATAATATAGTGGACCTAGTCCACCTTACATTGAATGACCTCCATTATTATCACTATGGGCCCTCTAGGCCCCCCCACTACCTCTCTAGCTACCTTACAAACTTACTCAGAAGACTTATAGAGTTGCTTTTGAGAATAATGTATGCACTATACTTGATATTCCTCCTAGTAAAATGGTGATTACAAAGATTAAAATGACAAGCACCAGAATGTTCTCACTTCACATGAAAAGTGAAATGATGGAGAAGATTAGAGCAAGTTTCAAGGAATCAAGTCAAGATCAAGCATGGATATGGCACTTGAGATATGGCCATCTAAACTTTAAAGGATTGTGTTTGTTGCAAATAAATGAAATGGTAAGAGGTTTACCACCTATTCAAGCACCAATAAGTTCATATGAAAATTGTATTTTGGGCAAGCAACATAGGAAAATATTTCCAAAAGAAATGTCATATAGAGCTTGGGCACCTTTAGAAATTGTGCATACAAATTTGTGTGGTCCAATGCAAACACCATCATTAGGGGGGAGCATATATTTTGTAACATTCATTGATGATTATAGTAGAAAAACATGGGTTTATTTCCTCAAACAAAAATCTGAAACATTTGGCAAGTTTAAGGAATTCAAGGTATTGGTTTGAGAAACATAGTGGCCTATCCATTAAGTTATTGAGACCAGATAGAGGAGGAGAATACAAGTCAAATGATTTTTTGGAGTATTGCAGGTATCATGGAATAAATAAGCAATTCACTACAAGCTATCCACCTTAACAAAATGGTGTTACAGGACGGAAGAATCGTACAATAATGGAGATGGCAAGAAGCATGTTGAAAGGAAAGAATCTATCTAATGAATATTGGGCTACAACTATGGCTTGTGTTGTGTATATATTGAACAAGATTCCAACAAATATTGTGAGGGACATGATTCCTCAACAAGCATGGAGTGGTAAGCATCATAGTGTTTCTCATTTTAAAGTATTTGGTTGCATTGAATATGCACATGTGTCTAAACAAACAAGGAGTAAATTGGATGATAAAAGTGAAAAATGCATTTTCATTGGTTATGATGAACAATCTAAGGCATATAAGTTGTTTAATCCTATAACCAAGAAATTCATTGTAATTAGAGATGTCATATTCAAAGAGGAAGAATCATGGGATGGCAATATAGACAAGACAATTACAGGTACAACAATATCATATGACGAACAAAGAGAAAAAGGTCAAGGAGAACAATCAAATGAACAAGGAGGAATACCATCAAGAATTCCACAAGAAGAAAACTCACAAAGGCAAGTTGAGCAAGGAGAAACATCAAGTCCACAAGTAAGTTATGATTCAAATCCTACATTTGAATCACTAAGATCAAGATTAAGAGGCAAAAAGACTAGAAGCTTGTAAGAAATATATGATCAAAGAGATAGGATAGATTTGCAATCCAAATTTTCTCTATTTACTCAAGATGCTATATATTTTTAGGATTCAATTAAGTAAGAACATTGGATTAATGCAATGAATGAAGAAATTGAATCTATGAAAAAAAATGATACATGGGATCTAGTTGATTTACCTAAGGAGAAATAATGCATAGGTGTGAAATGGGTGTATAAAACTAAATATAAGACAAATGGGGAAGTTGACAAATATAAGACAAGATTAGTAGCTAAAAGATTTGCACAAGAATATGGAGTTGATTATAATGAAACATTTGCACCCGTAGCAAGACTTGACACAATTAGGATGGTACTAGCTATTGCAACTGAACAAAATTGGAAAAAATTATCAAATGGATGTCAAATCAGCCTTCTTGAATGGATATTTAGAAGAAGAAGTCTATGTGCAACAACCACTAGGATATGAAGTAAAAGGACAAGAAGACAAGGTTTACAGGTTGAAGAAGAAACTTTATGGATTGAAGCAAGCACCAAGATCTTGGTATAGCAGGATAGATTCATACATGATAAAATATGAATTCATAAAAAGCACTAGTGAGCCTACACTATACACCAAAGTCAATGAACACGATCAGATCTTGATTGTTTTCCTATATGTTGATGATTTGATCTATATAGGTAATCTCTCTATTGATATGTTTAAATCAACAATGAAGAAGGAATTTGAGATGAAAGACTTGGGGTTAATGAAATATTTTCTTGGCATTGAAGTCACACAAAATGATAAAGGCATTTTTATTTGCCAAAGTAAATATGCAAAAGATGTTTTAAAAAGGTTTAGAATGATAAATTGCAATCCAGTTTCTACACCTGTGGCAATTTAGACAAAACTATGTAGAGAACAAAATGAGATGGATTTTGATTCAACCATATTCAGAATATTGGTTGGAAGCTTGATGTATCTCACATCAACTAGGCCGGATATAATGTATGGAGTCAGTCTCATTTCTAGATTCATGGACACACCAAATATTTCACATTGGCAAACAAGAAAATGGTTATTAAGATACATTGCAGGAACTATGAATCATGACATATTCTATTTTACTTCAAATAATTTGCAGTTGGTTGGATACACAAATAGTGATTTTGCAGGGAGTATTGATGACAGAAAAAATAATTTGCAGTTGGTTGGATACACAAATAGTGATTTTGCAGGGAGTATTGATGACAGAAAGAGCACATCTGGATATGCATTTCATCTTGGAACATGAGTTGTAGCATGGACATCAAAGAAACAACCAATAGTGACAATCTCATCAGCAGAAACAGAGTATGTAGCAGGTACATCAACAACATGTCAAGTAGTTTGGATGAGAAGAATATTGAAGAATCTAATGCATAATCAAGAGGAGACTACTACAATCTATTGTGACAACAATTCCACCATTGCACTATCAAAGAATCATGTTTTTCACAAGAGGACGAAACATATTGACACTAGATATCACTTCATTCGAGAACTTGTCAACAATGGAGAACTCATCCTACAACTTTGTAGATCAAAGGAGCAACTTGCACACATATTTACAAAGGATTTAGCACAAGACCAATTTGAGTATTTGAGAGAAGCATTGGGCATTGTAAATATTGATGTAATTAGTAGTAGAAATTAGGGGGAGTGTTGGAAGAGTTAATTTCTACCTACCACCGGAGCTTCCACCATCTTCCAGAGAGTTCCTCCACTAACATAGTCACCTACGCTCTGAGAACTCTCTGGATTCTCGATAGCCTTCTAAGACCTCTATAAAAACAAGGCAGCTATAACCATTTTTATCATCAAGCAATAAAATCAGTTTCTGTGTGTTATTTTCTGTGTTCCTTTGCTTCTGCCCACATCAGTTGTAATGGCTTAGGGTCTATATGTATTGGAAAATTGCCTTTGGTTCAAAATTGAATAGTAAAACAACTCCTATTTCCTGGAAAAATTTAACCCTTTAAAAAAATACATATAAATTAAATTAAAACAATTAAAAACATTTCCTCTTCATAAAATTTGGAAAAATAATTTTTTTTAATAATATTTATTATTTTAAGAAATATTTGCATAAAAATGTGTGAGGTCATAACAGTACTTGGTTTTATGACGCTTCACAGATCTATCATCTAAGTTTAGAAGCAGACCAGGAGGTCTCTTCCTTCTAGTATCAGAGTGCTGAAAATTAGAAGTAATTAACCTGGTCTGGATACTTTTCTTTGAGCTTGATTTATCAGAAAATAAATCTCCACAATCCTGCGTTCCAGAGATTTTCGACACCAAATTCTCACGATCATTCTTCAAGTTTGTTGTTCCACGCCTCAATGCTAGCATTTGTTTAGCACGCAAGTCAAGTTCTTCACACTGTTTTCCGACAGTATTGAGCAGCAGGCAAAGAGCCTCCACATTTTCTTCAGCTGGACGAGCCTTTGCATCATCGCCTAACAGATGCTGAATACAACGATGAACAATTCTTTTAGTTAGCATATTCTGCTTGAAAAGCTCACCAATAAACCTAATATTTCCCAGACTGCGAAGCTTTACTATCCTTTCCTTGTCGCGGCGTTCGGCTTCTTGTTCTGGGGCTGTCATTTTTTTGATTTCAACACGCATTTTATCCGAACCTTCAAAGGTTGCTTGGCAAGTGCGAAGAAGAATCCGCCTGAACACTATTGGTTTTCCATCTTCAGATGGAAATTGAGGCAGTGTTGTACTTAGATCCCGGCACAACTTAGCATACAAGGGGCAAAATATTGGTTCCGACACCGCTCTGTCAAAAATAAGAGCTGTTACACCCAGCAGAATGTCTGCTGAGTTAATCCCCGAATTCATAAGTTGGTGTTTGAGAACATCAAACTTTTCGGGAGTTAATTGGGTCAGAATCCCCATAACGGTTCTTAAAACTTGATCCTTTTCTGACAAGGACCCCCTCATGGCAGACGAAGGAACAACAACCTTCATAAGAGCAGGAGCCGGTCCTGCCGGTGTGGCTGATGAAACTTCAAGTCCAGCAAACTGTGAGTTCAATTTCTCTTGGCGAGCAGACTGATAACCAGACTCCTCCTCTGAACTTTGAGCACCATAGCCATATTCTCTGCCTTCACAACCACGTCTGCTTTCAGGTAGTGGTGACTGACCTCGCCAATCACGATTATGGGGCAAGAAAAAATCTGAATTATTCGCCATTAAATCTGGTTTTGCTGTGCAGAATGCGTCTCGTATGGCCAGTGTCCAAAAATAGAAGCAAAACCTCGACTTCACAGATAAGAACTCACCTAACCTCAGCAAAATATGTCACCTAGCTTCCGCAGCAACAATTACTTTAGAGTGGGATTTCACGAGAAAACGCTTTCCAGGATTCCTCGACTTTTTCATTTTCAAGGATCTACTTTTTCCAGAAAGTAAATTGAATGTGTGTTTGGCCAAACTCATACACAAAAATAATTAATTTTTTTTTTTTTTCCTTCCACCCAATCAAATCACCTTCTTTTCAGGATTCCATTTCTACTTTTCAAACACCAAATGAAGATCAACTTCTTTTCAGGATTCCATTTCTACTTTTTAGAACAGATAAACTTCAGGACGGAACACTTAGTATTCAAAAAGAATAACTTGAGTTAGCACTGACAGAAAAAGCCCATTACATTGGTTGATTAAGATGACTTTATGCCATAGATGTAGATTCAAATAGTTGTGTTGATAGTTGTGCTTAGAAGTTTTACTTAGAAATTTCTATATATTCATGTATTTTTTATTGTTTTAATCAATGAAATTGTCTCACCTGTGAGCAATTGGTTTCATTCATTCTCATTTGTCTTTCCATTTTCTAAGTTGGTATTAGAGCCGTGTAGACATGCTTGTGGATAGACAGTGCCACTGCTGTTGTTAAAAGAAGAAAGATGTTGTGTGGAGCACTGTAGAACTCAAGTTATGTAACTGAGACTTAGTGTACATGTGTTTAATACGTTGCTTGTTTAAGGCGTTCGATCCATTTGTGAAATCGACGTGAAGATCGTTGTTGAAAAGAAGGTGTGAAGGCCGATGAATGTGTTTTATGTGAAGAGATTGAACTCGAAGTGATGGCTGGTGAAGCGTGGAGTGGCCGGAGTGCTCGCTTGCGTGGAGTGCTTGTTGTTGCTCACCTGCGTGGAGTGCCAAAGAGATTTGGATCACTGTTGTGCACCTGCGTGGAGGAGAGAGGTATGGGTGTCTTCTTCTCCGTTCTGGTTGAAGGTATCACGTTTGCGTGGAGGAGAGGTATCGTGTCTGCGTGGAGGAGAGAGGTATCACAACTGCTCCTTCCATGAAACCCTGGAGGAGAGAGGTACTCTGACTATTATTGCTTTGGATCTATCCATCGGTTTCTGGGTAGTCGTTCCCATCTGCATCGGGAAGTGTTATTCCATTTGTTGCACATTAAAAAGGAGGAGGAGTTTGCAGGGATGGTGAATCCACTCGCAAAAACCTATTTTAATGAAGCCAATAAATTGGATGGCTCGAATTTCGTCAATTGAAAATTCAATATGCAGACTTTGATGGAAGGTTATGGTGTGTGGATGGTCGCAAAAGGAGATGAAGTGCGACCCGATGCGGTTGCAGGTGCGACAGCGGTAACAATCCAAGATTGGGATAGGTGGGAGAACAAAGCCAATATATTATTAAGAATGTCTATGAAAGATAGTATAATTCCTCACATTAGAGATGCTAAGACTTCTAATGAAACCTAGAAAACACTTAAAGCTCTGTATGAGACTAATAATACAAATCATATTATTTTCCTGAAGAGTAAATTGCTAAGTATTAAAATGGATGTAAATGAGTCTGTTAGTATTTTTCTTGGGTGAATTAAAGACATGAAAGACAAGTTGGGAGATATAGGAGAAACAATGTCAAGCACTGATCTTGTCACAATTCCCTTAAATGGAATGCTAGAGGACTATCAAATGTTTATAACAGGCCTTGCAACGAGAGAGAAAGCTCCTACCTTTGAGGAACTGACAGGTATATTACTGCAAGAAGAAGAGAGGCGCAAAAATTTAAAGCCTCGAAATTCAGACTTAACACTATGGACAAAGAAGAGATCCCCTAGAAGGAAACCAGGAGAAGGAGGTAGAGGAGGAACTCCGTTTCAAAGAAAGTCATCTCTAAAGTCGAATCAAGGTATGCCATCTAACATAAATGAGCCTAAGTGGTTTTATTATGGTAAGACTGGGCATCTTATTAGATAATGTCAGAAGAAGAAAAGTGATGAAGCCAGGGATAAAGCTAGAAAACATTCAGGTCACTTTGTAGGAGAAACCCCTAATCCTGATCTCATATTGTTTATTGCTACTGATGATATTAATGAAACCCCAAATTTTGATTCAAAGGATCTTAGACTATTTGTGTCTAATGCTACGTTGTCTGCTGAAACTAATGATGTCGATGCATGGTTCGTGGACTCTGGAGCCTCAATTCACATGACATGAAATATGAAGTGGTTTACAAATTTCAAAGAAACACATAATGATGCCCATATTTATCTTGAAGATGATCGTTCTTATCAGATCAAGGGATATGAAGATGTTCTAGTAACATTGTTGAATGGTACCATCAGTCACATTTGCAATGTTGTGTGTGTACCAGGGATAAAGAAAAATACGATCTTTGTGTCCACAATTACAGATCAAAATCTGAAGGTTGAATTCTTCAAGACTTATTGCATAGTGAAGAACTTGATCGATCATTACATAACTGTTGTTACAGGGGTCAGAGTTGGAGGTCTGTACAAACTTGATGTTACCAGCAAGAATCATCAAGCATTGAATTCTGCAACTATGCCTACATAAACTCTTTGGCACCAGAGGTATGGTCATATTAATTATCATGATTTGTTGTTATTACAAAAAAAAGTATGGTTAAAGGACTCCCTATGTTGAAGAATGAAAATGTTGCTTGTGAAGGTTGTGCATTAGGAAAGATGCACAAAGATGATTTACCCTCTAATTTTGATAGGAGAAAGAGATATGTATTAGAACTTGTGCATAGTGATGTTTGTGGACCAATGCAAACAAGGTCCTTAGGAGGTGCTTATTATTTTCTACTAGTTATTGATGATTGCACAAGATACACATGGGTTTATTTCCTTAGGAGAAAGAGTGATGTTTTTGAATACTTCAAAGAATTTAGAAACATGGTGGAGAAGCAAATAGGAAAGACCATAAAAATCCTCCGTTTAGATCAAGGGGGAGAGTATAGATTGAGGAACTTCAACAAGTATTGCAAAGATCATGGAATAATACAACAATTTACATCACCTCACACTCCACGACATAATGGAATTGCAGAAAGGAAAAATAAAACTCTGGTGGAGTGTGCACAAAGTATGATGAAAGGTAAGAGTTTCTCAAATGTTTTTTGGGCTGAGGCCATTAGTACTGTTGTTTATTTAAAGAATAGAAGTCCAACAAGGTATCTTGATCATAAAACTCCTTTCGAAGCCTTGTATGATTCTAAACCTGCAGTTCATAATTTGAGGGTATTTGGGTGTAAGGATTTTGCACATATTCCAAAGGAGAATAGGAAGAAGTTTGATGGTAAATCTATCAAATGTATTTTCATAGGGTGCTGTTCATAATTTAAATCATATAAATTGTTTGATCCATCTACTCACAAAGTGTTTGCGAGTAGAGATGTAATTTTCCATGAGCAAGCAAAAGGAAATAATGAAGACAACAGTCATGAAGGATGGCATGTACTTCTTGAATATGAAGAGGTCAAAGAAGAGAAGCAACAATAACAACATGAAGAAGGATCTAGTGACATGGATACATCCGACACTCAGAACTCACCAAGAGGTGAAGAAGGATCTTCACAAAGTGGGGAAGAAGGCAATCAATTGAGAAGATCCTCACGACAGGTTCGTCTACCTGAAAGGTATAAAGATTATGCCCTGATGAGTAGTATTTCAAATTTCATAAAACCCATGAGTTTGAATGAAGCTAAT
>JZKD02S0031490.1:367884-385305 GCA_000966675.3 Picea glauca
ACTATAGAAAGAGGGTAGCCCACTTATAAACCTTTGGATTTTTTCTTTCTCATCCTTGATGAAGTCAACATACTTCAACAATTCAAAGAACTGCTTCTCATATTCCTCTATTGTCATGGTTCCCAACTTGATTTCAAAGAACTCTTTCATCTTTATTTCATAGTAATGCTTGGACAAATATTTCTCTTGGAAATATCCCTTGAACTACCTCCATGAGATTATTTTCTCATCAAGGTTCTTGGCTTTCTTAAGTTGATCCCACCACATGGTTGTCTTCCCTTGCAAGTGGTAGGTGGAAATTATAGCTTCTACCTTGTAGGGGTAATCATGTAGCTGGAAATATTTCTTCATTTCCAAAAACCAAGCCTCAACATCTTCTCCTTTCTTGTGCTCACCATTGAAATTTGGTGGCTTAATATTCCTCAGTTCACCCTGCAAGATATATGCTTCAGGTTTTCTCCTTTTCCTTTGAATAGGAGATACACTTGGGTTTCTCCCTGGATCTGAACTTGAATGCATTTTTTTGTTGGAATGCCTTGGAGAATTATGGTGTCTAGTCATGCTTCAATCTGAGTATTGAGCGAATAGTTACAACAATTACAAGTTCCAATTTCCACTCTTTTGTTGCTACAAAAATCACTTTTATCACTATTGAAGAAAATAAAATGCCCAAATCAAAATTCTGGGTCGAAAAGTCTCTTCTACTCCTCAAGACCTTTCCAACGACTATTTGTTTTCTCCAATCCGAGCTCTGAGATGAAAATTATGGAGACAAACCAATGAAGAAATATTCATTAGCACGTGCAACATAGCAACAACACTCAACAATCGTACAATCATTTCTTGATTAGATATTTTCCATTGATATGTCTTAATGGATTCACCGCAGATCTATTCATATATCTTCTTCATACCTTCCATGAACCCGCCACCAACACTTAGCTTCTTTTTCCTTCGCGGACACACGAAATCGCGGACTCATAAACTGATCCAGATTATTTTCGACAGGAAATGGGAGCGGAGATATAACACAGAAATATACAGAGATATTGCAAGAGAGCCAATAATATAACAAAGATATATTGGATATATAACAAGAGGCACATATATATAGTAATACACAATTTCTATTAATGAGCGAAATGTACAAAATTGTAGAGATACAAAGTGAAAGAATCGCTAAAATGGTGACAACTTATCTCTGAGAAGAGATGTGACAACTACTCACATTTGCAAGAAGATGATTACAAAGAGGCTCTAAATGAATTTTTAACATAAAGAAAATCCAAAACCCTAACCCCAGAAGATGAAAAGACAACAGTTTTGTGGACCCCGTTTTGGGTAGTTTGGTGTATCAACTTTCCAGGGGCGTAACTTTGGCATACGATCTCTAATTGTGATCCTGGATCTTTTCATCGTGACTTATAAATAATTGTATTAAATGAGCATAAATTAAAGTGCACCATTAAAGAAGGGAAAAATTTAAAATGAAGAGACATAAGCATCAGATCTTAACATAAAAACTTGATAACGGAGTTTGTCCCTGGTGGACTATGTCTCCGGGCCCTGCTCTCAAATGGGTAGGCTCTTTCATCAAGTCAACAAAATAATTTGGAAAATACATGAATATACCTCATTCTGAAATCAAGTTGTAGAAATAATGCTCAAATCAGAAAAAAAAAAACATCACCAATGGATTCGTGGCATCGAATTACCCAAAAATGATTTCTCCAAGCTCCGATCCGACTCTGGCACTCCCAAGGCCAAGAGAAATTCTTTCTCGGTTTCTGTGCCCTCTGCAACCTGCAATTATGACAATCTCTGCCTCATAATATGTGCATGTGGTCGTATGGTATGGTCGCACCTCCTCCCCTCTACTATGGGAATATTGTTTTTTTTAAGTAATGACACTGACAGATATACCAAGAAACATTTTGTGGCATGTTGGTTATGGCGGAGTTATTAGAGTGTTGGGTAAGGCAGAGGTTCCATAGTTGAACCCATCAGACTCCATTTTTGATGTTTATTGGTATATATATGTGTCCGTTGATATGTCTGTTGGATTCTCTACTAATTATAGTGATTCCTCTATCGAAACTTCCACTGTTGTCTAACATTGGCGTGGTCCGCCAGATTTGGCAAACTCGCCATATCCCTTTTTTAAAACAAAATTTGTTCACGAGTTAACATTGAACACTTCTCGGGCTGCCACATGTCGCCCGATGATTGGGCCACCTGGCATCCACTAATATGCCCACATGTATGCTGACGTGCTACCCAGTCACTCCGTACTGACACATAGCGCTTCTCGGATGGTGCCACATGGTGTCTCTTGGGGGTGCCACAAGACACTTTTCTATTGGTTCACATGGACCCCTGAAAAGTCCAATGGCGGGTGACATGTGGTAGCCTTTGATGCTGCCATGTGGCATGCTGACATCAATATCTTGTATGATTACATCACCCTACCATGTCAACTACTGACGTTAGCAGTGCAGATGATGATGTGTCCCCTACTGATTGGTCATGTTTGACCACAACTTTGACCGCAAATATCTTTCAAATCGTAACTTCGTTTGATGCATCGTTTGCGCTGTTAGATATATTGTGACACGTTCTTCATGATCATGCCATTTTCACTGAGTTTTGGAACTTTGAATTTTTGCCCTTTCTCTGTCTGCTGGAGCCATTTTGAGCGTTCTGAGTTGCCTCTGTAAGTTTTGAGTTATTCTTAGCCTTTTCTGGATTCTTTTTGGATCATGCCTTCCCACTTAGAGCTTTTTGGACCACCAAAAGATTTCATGAATAAACTGATAAGTGAGGGAAGAGTCCCCTCACTTTGTCCTTCTCGATCCACTTTGCCTTGCTTGGATGTGTGCCTTTTAAGCCTACTCGAAGATATCAACATCACCCCTACGTGAAGTCCTCGTCCTCCTGTCTAGGATGATATATTCATGTAGTTCATCCAATTACTCAGATGCAAAGTCATTAATTGATGGCATTGAAACTTCCTCATCTTGATCCATAATCATGGGAGGCTAAAAAAGTTTCAAATTCTCAAATTTTACAACTGAGTAAATCTACATATAAGGTGGAATATCTAGACGAAAATAATTGGTACCGCTCTTCTCCAAGCTAGTGAAGGGTCCATAATGAATGGGATTGAGTTTCTTTCCTTCACCCTTCAATCTCTCCTTGTTGATGTGAAGCCATACCCGGTCTCCAACCTGGAACTAATGATCAACCCTATGCTTGTCATGGCGAGCTTTATACTGTGCTTGAATTTTCTCCAACTGTTCCCTGACTTCTTGGTGCATCTGCCGAAACATGTGGATGAACTTGCAGGCTCTGTCCTATGTTCATTCTTCATTTACATCGGTATCTCTCCCATACATCAAGTCCAAAGGAACCTTTGGTAAGTACCCAAAACATGTCTCAAAAGGTGAACTATGAGTGGATGAATGAAAATCTCGATTGTATGCATGTTGTACATAGGGTATCTATTCATCCCATACCTTGGGATGCTTGTTGCAGTAGTCTCGAAGAAAAAGTACCACTGTTCGGCTTACCACCTATGTCTTTCCGTCGGTCTGTGGATGGAAAGTAGTGCTCCTCTTCAATTTGGTGTCCATCATTCTCCACAAGCTAGTCCAAAAGTCCCCAAGGAATAGAGTAATTCAATTTAAGACGATAGATGCAGGTAATCCAAAGAGAACCCAAACATGATGAAATAAGAGATTAACAGTCTGTTATGCAATGATCTTCTTTTTACACGGCATCAAGATACACATCTTGCTGAACCTATCCACTACAACATACAAATAATCATGACCCCCTTTGGTCATGGGTAAACCCCCTACAAAATCCATGGATATACTTTCCCATGGATGGGATGGAATAGGAAGCGGTGAGTATAGCCCAAGTTTTCTATTAGTGGGCTTACAAGTAGAACGCATCACACACCCTTTACATATTTAGTTACAATTTCTTTCATTTGAGGCCAGTAAAAAAACCTTTGCAAATGAGCCATGGTTTTTCCTACCCCAAAATGCCCAGACACAAGAGAAGTATGAGTTTCTCGTATTACATAGACTCGTTCACTTGTTGGAATACATAGATTTCCAATATGGTAAAGTAACTTTCCCTGTAGACACTAATTCTCTACTTGTGCACCAAGTGTTAGCTTTGTATATACTTCTTTAAAATCTTCATCGATGGCATATTGTTCTATATAGATATCATGAGATAAAGAAGCATTCTTCAAAATAATAGAAGCAACAATAGGAGGTCTAGAAAGCATATCGACTACCTTGTTACTTGTACCCTTTTTGTACTTGATTACCAAGTGAACCTGTTGTAGAAAACCCATCCACCTGTAGTTCCGAGATTGTTGCAATTTGGTCTATGCTTGAAGATACTGTAAGGGTTGGTGATCTGTATGTATAATGGTTTCCTTCCCTAACAAGTAGTTCTTCCATTTCTTTACACTCTAGACTAATGCATATAACTTTTTGTCATATGTAGGATAGTTAAAAACAACTTGATTAAAAGTTTCAGAGTGGTAAAATATAGGCTTACGATATTGCATTAGTATTGCACCCATGGCGTTTCCGCTAGCATCTATCTCAATCTCAAAAGGCCGTTGAAGATTCGACAGTGCTAATACTATTGCAGTACTAATCTTTCCCTTCAAAGTGTTGAAAGATTTTTGTTGCTTTCCTTCTCACTAAAAATTGTTCTTCACACTAGTTAAGGTATGCAGAGGAGTTTCTATGAAGGAGAATTTGTGAATGAATCTCCTCCAATACTGGACTGCACCTAAGAAGCTTTGAACTTAGGTTACACTTTTTGGCTCAGGCCAATTTACAATTACATCAACTTTAGAAGGGTCAATTTTCAATTGTCCTCCTCCTACAATATGACCTAAGTATACAAGTGCAGTCTTGCCAAATTCACATTTAGACAATTTTACATACAACTTTTCCCTTTGCAAAGTATCCAATACTTGCTTTACATGCCTCACATGCTCAACCCATGTCCTGCTAAAAAAATGAATGTCGTCTAAATATACAATCACAAAGTCGTCTATGAAATGCCTGAATACATCATTCATCACATGCATGAAATTTGTCGGAGCATACAAAGCCCAAACGACATAACCAACCACTCAAACAATCCTTGTTTGGTTTTAAAGGAATTTTTCCATGCATCATGTTCTGCGAATCTGATTTGATGATATCCATTGCGCAAATCCAACTTAGTGAAATAGACAACATTCTTCAATTGATCAAGTAAATCATCTATGCGAGGAAGAGGGTATTATTTTTTCACCGTGATTTTATTTAAGGCCCAGTAATCGACACACATTCACCATGTGCCATATTTCTTTGGCACCATCATGATCAGAGAAGCACAAAGAGATGAACTGGGCCCGATGACCCCTTGATCCAATAAGCCCAGTACCTTCTTCTTGATCTCTGTCATCTCCACAACTGACATCATGTACATGCCCACATTAGGAAGAGGAGAATCCTATTGAAGATGTATCTCATGTTGGATTTCCCTCTTAGGAGGTAATCCATCTGGTTCTTGAAAAATATCATGATACTTAGAAACAATATCAATTAATTCCTTTTTATGAGATGGATCACACCCTTGGAAAGTGTCAGATGTCCCGAAATCTTTCTCTCTAACGACCATGAGTACATATCTCTTATTAGTGTTTATGAGTCTTTTCATTTGCCCTGCACTAACAAGTGTTGTATTTACCCTCATGCTGTGAGCTCTAACAATATATTCCACTTCCCCCTTAGTAAGGTGGTATTTGTTCTCATGTCGAAACAAGACTATTTTTATATCATAAAGATAAGGACTTCCCAACACTATGCCACATATATCATGTGGTACAACATCCAAATCAACTTCATCAATCAATTTTGAAGCAATAGAAAATTTGATCCTACATTGTTTGGTGAAATTAAGTTTTTCTTTGTTACATACCCAACCAAGAGGATAAGGTTTTGGATGTGGTTTCGTTTCAAGACCCATTTTCTTGACAAGTGCTTCAGATATTAAGTTTACTTGGGAACCCAGATCAAATAATGTATCTATCTTAGTATGTTTAGATACAACTCTTATGTGAAATAACTCATTCCTCTTTTGTTCATCAACATGAGATTCATCATTGGAACTAGAGATAACATGAAGAGAATATTTACCTTGTACTCCAACTGTTGTGATATTTCCTTCATCTCCCGAATCGGAACCAAGATATTGTTGTACCGTAGCAATGATATTTGTCTTCCCCTTTCCACCGAACTGTTTCAGTTTCTTTTCTGGATGTAGTTTCCAACAATGTTCTTCATCGTGATTGCTCTTCTTGCAATGAGTGCAATATGGTTTTCCTTGTTCTCTCGTCACTGTAGCGGTCTTCTTGTCCTTCCTTTTAAACTTCTTAAAAGTCTTTTGTGGGAAATTAAAAGGTTTCTTTGTGGGATCTTATTGAACATGTTTCCCCCTGTTTTCAAGGTGAGTGGCTTGCACACAAACTTTGTCAAGACTAGTGGGGTTAAACAAGAGAAAAGTATGTTGAATATAATTGTGAAGTGCACCAATATACTTCATTAAAGTCCGATAAGAATCCAAAGGAATGTTCAATGCAAGATTTTTCTTCCTAAATTCTTCTGTGAAACTTTGTACAGTTTGTCCTTTACTTTGCCTTAAAGTTTTCCATTCCATCATTGCTTTATGTAAATATCCTAATGGATAAAATTGCTTCCTTATCACTGATTTAAATTCTAACCATGAGGAAAGAATCTTACCACACTTACTTCCGTCTTGAATCTTTCTCTCCCACCATATGAGAGTGGTACCTTCCAACTGAAGAGAATCCAATTGCACTTTAACTTCCTCTTCATCTATATGCTGGACACACCAATACACTTCAACCTGTCGTATCCAATTATCTAGCTTTTCAGGATTAACATCTCCATTAAACACATGTAAAGAAAATTTTACATCAATCTTTAATAATGGTTTCTTAAAAGAGGCTTTATGGCTAGAATGATGAGAATGCTCAGAGGACGAAGAACTAGAACTTGAAGGTGACGACGAAGGCTTAGGAGGATATCCTCCAACCCCTTGGTTTACCGAAGCATCATCATCTACATGTGATTCCTTTTTCTTCCCTTTCTTCTTCACCCTATTCTCGTAATCCCCATACATTCGCTCGACCATTTCTGACATGCGATAAAAGACCATGTGAAAGTTTTTCTCCTGTTCATCATTCTTGTCCTCTTCTACCATTTTCTTCCTTCTGGATACACGACCAAATTCAGAATTGAAAGTCTTTAGAGTTCCTTCACCCTGCTTATGATTGGCCCTAATAATCATTCACACTCAACAATTCAAGTCAAAGACGACTGCTCTGATACCAACATGATCCAGGATATTTTCATCATGACTTATAAAGAATTGTATTAAATGAGCATAAATTAATCCCTTGGTTTACCGAAGCATAATCATCTACATTTGATTCCTTTTTCTTCCCTTTCTTCTTCACCCTCTTCTCGTAATCCCCATACATTCGCTCGACCATTTCTGACATGCGATAAAAGACCATGTGAAAGTTTTTCTCCTGTTCATCATGCTTGTCCTCTTTTGCCATTTTCTTCCTTCTGGATACACGACCAACTTCAGGATTGAAAGTTTTTAGAATTCTTTCACCCTGCTTATGATTGGCCCTAATAAGCATTCACACTCAACAATTCAAGTCAAAGACGACTGCTCTGATACCAACATGATCCGGGATATTTTCATCGTGACTTATAAAGAATTGTATTAAATGAGCATAAATTAAAGTGCACCATTAAAGAAGGGAACACTTAAAAATGAAGATACATAAGCATCAGATCTGAACACAAAAAATTGATAACGGAGTTTGTCCCTGGTGGAACATGTCTTTGGGTCTTGCTCTCAAATGGGTAGGCTCTTTCATTAACTCAACAAAAGAATTTGGCAAATACATGAATATACCTCATTCTGAAATCAAGTTGTAGAAATAATGCCCAGATCAGAAAACAAACATCACCACTATATTTGTGGCATCGAATTACCCAAAAATGATTGTCTCCACGCTCTGATCCGACTCTAGCACTCCTAGGCCCAAGAAAATTTTTGTCTCAGTTTTTGTGCCCTCTGCAACCTGCAATTATGATAGTCTCTACCTCATAATCTGTGCCTGCGGGCGTACGGTACGGTTGCGCCTCCTCCCCCTTCCTCTGGGTGGATTGTTGTTTTTAAGTAATGACACCGACGAATATACCAAGAAACACCGTGTGGCACGTTGGTTATGGCGGAGTTATTAGAGCGTTGGGTAAGGCAGAGGTTCTGGGGTCAAACCCACCAGACTCCATTTTGGATGTCTGTTGGTATATATATATATGTGTGTGTCCGTTGATATATCTGTTGGTTTCTCCACTAACTATAGCGATTCTGCTATCAAAAATTCCACTGTTGGCTAACATTGGCATGGTCCGCCATATTTGGCGGAACCGCCATATCCCTTTTTTAAAACAAAATTTGTTCACAGGTCAACATTGAACATTTCCTGGGATGCCATGTGTCGCCCGATGATTGGGCCACATGGCAACCACTGATACGCCTAGTTGTATGCTAACGTGCTACCTAGTCACTTCGTACTGACATGTAGCGCTTCCTGAATGGTGCCACATGGCATCTCTTGGGGGTTCCATGTGGCACTTTTCTATCGCTCCACATGGACCCCTAAAAAGTCCAATAGTGGGTGAGACATGGTGGCCTCTAATGCTGCCACGTGGCATGCTGAAGTCAACATCCCATACGATGATGTCACCCTTCCATGTTAGCTGCTGATGTCAGCAGTACGGATGATGATGTGTCCCCTGCTGACTGGTCTTGTTTGACCACAACTTTGACCACAAATATCTTTCAAATCGTAACTCTGTTTGATGAGCCATTTTCCCCATTAGAAAAATTGTGACGTGCTCTTCGTGATCATGCCATTTTCACTAAGTTTTTGGAACTTTGAATTTTTTTCCCTTTCTCCGTCTGCTGGAGCCATTCTGAGCGTTCTGAGTTGTCTCTATGAGTTCTGAGTTAGTCTTAGCCTTCTCTGGATCCTTTTTGGATCAATTTGGGGTGCATGATAGATCGTTGGAAAGGTATCATCGAGGAGATTCATTTTGGGGGCTCAATCGGAGTCGTTGCAAATTATTAAGGTGCTCGATCCCAAAAAAACTTCATTTAGGCTTTCAAAATGGCCCCGAAAGTTTACAAACCGAAAAATTGCTAAAAATAGTAAATTGCTAGAAGACTGTTTTGATCTAGTTGGAATAGGTGGGTGGCCACTGATATTCACCTAGATCATAAACTTGTAACCTTGCTTTCATAAGTCCGTCCAAGAAGTCCCAACACTTAGTCATTTTTCCATCTACGCAAACTCGTGATAACTTAACACTTAGACAAATTCCAAGATCTTACCGTAGTTTCATGAGACTGATATTTGTCTTGCCACATGGCTCCACATCATCCGCCAACTATCATCCCATCCAACATGTACTTACCACCATGGCAGTTCACGCCCTTCTTCTACCATGTCAACTGACACATGGTCTCCACGTCATGCCGACGTCATTGTACATAAAATACCCAAAATTTTCTGATTTTGCTTATGTTTGAATTTTCCAAAGAGGCTCAATTCTGATTTTGCTTATGTTCGAATTTTCCAAAGAGGCTAAATTAATTCTCTGTGAGTTTCTGCTTCAACATTCTGCTAACTCAGCCCATCTAGGCTCAACGTTGAAAACTAGGCTATGATACCACTTTGTAACTTACCCAACCACCCAGGCTAGACCACGTCATGCAAAAATATCTCAATTACAACTCCGATACCAAAATGTAACGTTCCCCAATGCAACCGAGGGACATTATGGTGCATAATACACAAAAAAATGAAACTTCTTCTAATAATTCTTTTACTATTAACCGATTTCCTCTAGCTTACAACTACAAAATTTAAAACAGATTTAGCTATTGTCTATAAACATAAAAATATGCATCTAAAGCATGTTAATAATCAACATGAAATACAACTAAACCACTCATTACAACAACATATAATTCATTCTCATTTATTCAGAGTTCATGCACAACAATAACCCATGTAAATAACTCAGTACAAGATAAAACACTTATCTTTAAACAATAATTTTGCAACCAACTGCTTGGGACAGATGTTCCACCCAACCATAGACTAACTATTCCAAATATCAACAACCAATCACCCCCGAGATAAGGCTAGTAATCCACAAAATAGGGTGGTCTCTCACAATCCACTCGCATCTTAGAAAACTCATAACCCAACTTATATTCTCCTACAACTATCCATATTTTTCTATCAGCTCTCTCTTCCTCCTAACCTTCCCAATCCAAGGAATGCATCATTCGTTTATCAGGGATAACAAAAGGGATGTACCATCCATTTATCAGGGTTAAACCAAGGGATGTACCATCTGTTTATCAGGGTTAACCCAAGGGATGTACCATATTTTTATCAGGGATAACTCAAGGAATGCTCCATTCATTTATCAAGTCTCTATGGCACAGGTAACTAAGAATCTCTCAGTTGGGAACTCAATGTAAATTGCTACTAGGAAAACTATCAGCAAACCAACAAAAAACACTTGTTGTTTTGGTGCAGCTCACATAAGAGTTCACTCTTAAGGACTGACAACCTGGCTCTCCAGTCATCATCTCCAAAAGGCTCCAAATGCGTTCTAGATTGATCTAAAATTCCATCTCCGTGGATGCACCAACTTCCATCTCTCTTTCTTTCTCTCCCCTCTTCCCATGCACAAAACTTGACTAACTAAAAACTGCTCCCCACAACCCATACAAATTTCCTCTCTTGTGGCTTTACTTTCTTGACTCACACTCTTCCCCAAGCTGATTATACTCAACCCCCACGTGCCCAATAACTATGGGATGTGACCACTCACACCCACCCTCTTACATGTATTCAATGATTGGATTTGGGAACACTCAATCAAAAGGATGTGACCACTTGCACCCACCCTCTTACATGTATTCAATGATTGGATTTGGGAACTCTTGATCAAAAATGGGAGGGTTCATATACAATTAGAAAGTTTAGGAAAATGGGCTAAATTAATCTACATGGATATTTCCCCCTTTGACCCCTCTTGGCCATTATCCTAGACACTTTACCCTATTGTGGATTAATTCATCCCCAATCTCTTGTCCATGTCCCGTTAGCATATTGCATCACATTTTATTATTAAAACATAGAGATACAATTCACATATTACATTGCTTGGCCATAGACACCTATTATATCCACATAAGCATTAATTAAACTAGGGATTATAGTGGGGATGTTACATTTGTTGCAACATATCACATCATGCCAAGGTTTGTTTCCATACAATACATTTCACCTTCTCAAACTTTCCTTCATCCTGAGAAAGATAAAATTTCTAAAAGAACTCTTGTGCATCCTCCCCGCCATCATATCCTTCGAATCTTTCTTTCCTTGTGACTCATCGCATGGACCAAAAGTTTCCACTTGTGCAACATATCACATAGGATGAATTTTTCTTCCTTTGTGATATATCACACAAAGTTTTTCTTCGTACGACATATCACATTTCCTCAAACTTTATATCTCTGTAACACATTGCATCACACCAAAGTTTTGTTTCATGCTATAAGAGATATCCAGATATGCAAGGCTTCAGTTCATTTGTTGGAGTTCTCTGAGAATTATGCCTTGTAATTTATTGCCATTGAGATTGAGATCTTGCAAATTAAGGAGGTTTGTGTTGGAATAACGAATGGTATTGACAATGGAATTTCTACCCAAGTATATTGTTATTAGAGTAGAGAGATTTCCTATGGCTTGGGGTATGGTGCCATTATTGTTGTTTTTTTCTACACTTAGGAAAATGAGAGTCTAAGAAAGTTGGTTGATGGTGGGAGGAAAATTAGCCATTAGGTGATTGTCGTATAGATTTGTATGGATCAAAAGTTTCCACTTGCACGACATATGACATATGATGAAATTTTATTCCCTTATGATATATTGCACAAACTTTTTCTTTGAGTGACATACCACATCTCTTCAATCCAAAACTCTCTTTTCACATCTTCTAGAAATTTGTTTGTTTGCATCATATCACATTTAAACTTTATTTTTCCATGACACAATGCTACAACTAAAATTCTTTTTTTTTCTGTGAAATATCGCATCATTCCAAAATTTCCTTTGTCATGACATGTTGCATCACATTAAAGTTTGTTTTCGTGTGACACATTGCACTTTTTCTAACTTTCCTTCATTATGAGGGACGGGAAATTTCTAAAATAAATCCTTTTCATCCACCCTGCCATCACATCCTTCAAATATTTCTTTCCCTGCAACTCATCACATGGATCAAAATTTACCATTTACGTGGCATATTGCATAGGATGAAGTTTTCTTCCCTTGCAATATATCGCACAATTTTTTTCTTCATGCGACATATCACATCTCTTAAAACTTTATATATCTATGACACATTGCACTGCACCAAAGTTTTGTTTCATGTTATGATTCAGATTGGATCATTATATTATTTTTCATATATCTTGATGCTTTATGGGTGAAAAATTGGAGGAATCAACTTGTAGAGCCATTTTAAGGACTAGTCCAAATTTGGAAATTTGGGTCCAAAAAACCATCTAAAAACTTCTGGAGCCATTTTGAGCCATCAAACGACAAATTTTATGGTCCAAAACTTACTATAGAGCCACCATCTATATTATACACACTAAGACCTTTCCAACGGTGCAAGAATCGCCTCAATCAAAGTTCGTATGCAAAAGTTATGCCCCTCGCAAGTTGACCTATAGTATTGATCAACATGGTACAAGTGGATGCCATGTCAGCCTCCATCACTTAAATGTGTGGGGCTAGCCACATAGTGTTTTTTCTAAGAAAATAGTAAAAGGTCCTAAACTTTATAAAAATTGAGGGTTGAGGAATTCAATTCCCTAACCCTAGATGGTTACCGAGCTATGTTAAATACCGGGGCACTAGGAGGAGAAGGGGTTCCATTCTATGTCATTGTATTTTGTTTCGCAGTAGAGAAAAACAATTGGGAGTGGAAAATTAGAGAGCATAACAGAGGGGGTTAATGTTCTTTAGCGACCTAACAGGCCATAGGTCTCAAGTAATTCCATAGAGAGTGCCTTCTCCTTTGTACTTTCTTTATTTCCATACCAGAGAAAAGAGAGTAGAGCAACCTCGCCTTCTAGCTGGGTTTTCTCCCGTAAGGGTTTCCTAGAGAAAATCTTTGTGTTATTTTGTGGAAGGTGTGTGAATGTATTTCCTTGTTCTTTATTTTCCGAATTTTATCCATTTCATGCATAAACAGAAAATCATTAACTAATGATTATGGAATCTAAAGCAATTTAACCTTCATAGTGTAGATTTTAGTTTTATTTATTAGATCTGTTGTGAGGAACTGTATCCACAACAATTTACAGATCATGTTATCAAAGAAATCCAGATATATAAAGCTTTGGTTCATTCTTTGGAGTTTTGTGGGAGTGTTGTCTTGTATTTTATTGTTAAGATCGAGAGCTTGTGGATTGCGGAAGTTTGTTATGGAGTAAGGAATGGTATTGATGAGAGAATTTTTACCCACCTATAATGTCGTCAGAGCGAAGGTATTGTTGATGGCTTGGGGTATGGTGCCATTAATGGGATTTTTCTCTATGCTAAGGAAAATGAGAGTTTGAGAAAGTTGGTCGATTGTGGGAGGCAGAGTACCTACTAGTTGGTTGTTGTACAAATCTAGCTCCTCTCATTTGGTGCAATTGGAAAGTGCTCCAAATATAGATATTTTCCTATTGATGAAGCCACTAGTCATGATTACAAGGATCCTGAGTTGAACCAACCTACCCAGTTCTTGATATGATTCCACCGAGTTGTCTTGATTTGATTTCCAGATGTGAGAGACTAGAACGATTTTCTAATGATACTAGGATCTGGTGGCCTTTTCGACAAATCTTTGGTGGCCTTTTTCATGTCTAGGAAGGAAAATGCATCACTAACAACAATAGAAGGAATGGCTAGAAGTGCACGTGGATGGTCAAAAGGGAACTAATGGTCATTTAATAGATCGGATGACCATGAAGCAACTGAAAAGGTGATGGAGGAAATTTGCTTCTATAAGAGGAATGAAAGATACATCACTGGCAATGAGAGGATGAATGGACAAAAGTACACGTGGATGGTTAGAAGGGCACCAATGGTTGTCTAATGGATTTGATGACCATGAGGCGACTAAAAAGGAAATGGAGGACGTCTTCTTCTATAAGAGGAACGCCTTATGAAGTAAAGATCAAAATTATTTTCTAACATTATGAACTTTAAAACCAATTTGAATATTGCTAAAAATCTTGATCAAAGTTCACAACCATCGTTATTGGAATAACCCCAAAACACATTAGAGAGTAATTTTGCAAATTTTGTGGTGTAAAGGAAGTTGAGGATAAACCTCTTAAGTTACGAAAAAAAAACCTTGCTACTTTCATTTTTATTATCTTTAAATATATAAATTATATTTTGAATAATAATTACTCTAATTCCTTTTATTTGTTTGGTAGACTTAGTCTTAGGGAATGATAAACATTCATTATCATAAAAGATGAAAGAATTTGATAAATAAATGATTATCCACTTGTATTTTTTCTTTCTAGTTCTTTATTTATTTATTTTAATTCTAGGATTTTCCATCATCTTAGAATGTGCCAAACTCTATGGGACAAAGTCCTATAATGGAAGTTCCCATCAATTAGGTTAAATTATGAGTTCCAACAATATTTCTATCATAGAATTTACACCATAAAGGAAGTGGATTTTTTTTTCATGGGCACTTCCCTCATTCAAAGGATGATACCCAAGGTTACCCAGATGTTTTTAGCATAGTTTACACATTCTACCTTTTGGATATTTTGCGCTGACTTTTTTTGTTTGATTTTTCCTGAAATCCGGTGAGGAATGGTTGGATCTACAAATTTGAGTGCCTAAGTTTGTATAATCAAAGTGCTCCAGGGGTTTTTCAGCACACAGAATCCATTTATGCATTCAAAAATGCAATTTAAAAAACAAAAGATAGTGATTTGTCCAGATTTACATCGCCACATTCTGACCAGAAAAACCAAAATGTAGAGCATTTTTCCAATGGTGATGTTTTTGGGCTCAAGGAAAATACAATAATATAATATTTAAGAGCTCAACATGTCACTTGCGAGAATTGATCAAAGGTGGGGAGGATAAATCTTTCTCTCAACCATCAAAGCTAGATCGAGAGGATAACTCTTTCTCTCAACCATCGAAGCTAGACCCAATTGACCAGATTTTTCCACTTATTATATCCTTGTGAGACATATAAGAAATGATTTTGTCATTAAATCTATCTCTACAATGGGATTTTTTTTGTTTATATCCAAGGCTTATCAAATGTTTTGGGTTTCATTTCACTGATGTGATTGAGGTCTTATGGATGGCATTTGACGAATGTCCCACTGTGATGTAGGGTTTGTGCTACATGAGTAATGGAGACATTGAAGGACTGAGCTATGGAGGTGTAAAAGTTGATAGGTGGAAGCTGCATTTTGGTTACTAGTGTAAACTTAGGCCTTCGAAGTCTCCATATGTTCCTGCAGGTCATAGTCTTGGAGCTTTGCATCTGAGATGAAGCATAGCATTGTGAATCCACTTGCAACTTATTTTGTTTCCTTCAATCCTAGGAAATTGATTCTATCCGCCTCAAGAACACCTAGGGGTTTCTCATTTATGTATTTAGAGTTCATTTATGTTGTGTCTTGGGTGTCATTGATGTATGAGGGTTGTTCTTTGTTGAGCTATGGGGATTCTTGTTCATTTATGTATTTAGAGTTCATTTATGTTGTGTCTTGGGTGTCATTGATGTATGAGGGTTGTGCTTTGCTGAGCTATGGGGATTCTTGTTGAGACACTAAAGGTTTTATTCTTGTTTCCTTCCAAAACGGTGAAAACCAACATGTGAGTATTTAGGATTTTGGGAGGAAGGCTAGCAATCTAACCTATTGGATTGTATGAGGGTTGTGCTTTGCTGAGCTATGGGGATTCTTTTTGAGACACTAAAGGTTTTATTCTTGTTTCCTTCCAAAACGGTGAAAACCAACATGTGAGTATTTAGGATTTTGGGAGGAAGGCTAGCAATCTAACCTATTGGATTTCTTCCTTGAGCTTATGGCGAGCCTGAAAACCAACATGTTGAGTGGTTCTAGGTTGGTTATTTACTCGTCACTAGGTTCTTAAAACATTTTGTGGTTTTTAAGGTGGAGTGCTTTCCTGCTAGGTGATTTTGAATAGGGTTCAAGGATTCGAGCCTAGTTTTTTTATAATTGTTGTGCTTTTTATTGTTGAGGTATTTTCTATTGTTGAGGTATTTTCTATTGTTGTTTTTATTTTCAAACTCGGTAAATGTCATCTTCTGTATTCACGTGACTTGGGTTTCAACTCGGTGAATGGCTTAATACCGAATGAGTTAGCCAATCTAAAGCAATTGGAATATCTAATTCTTCAAGGGAATCATTTTGGTGGAAGCATTCTAAACTTCTTCTCCAACTTCGGCTAGTTACTTGAGATTAATCTAGGAGGAATTAAATTTGAAGGTCGAATCCTATCATTGCTTGGAAAATTATAGAATCTAGCCATTGATATGAATCTTGGCAATAACAGACTCGGACTGAAACAGAAATTAACAATTTTCAAACATAATTCACCCATCAAAAAATTGAAATTTCACATCTATATAGGCATTCTGGAAGCTCCTTAAATGTCAAACAACAGTATCATTTGTCCATACCCCAAGACATAGATATCTGCTGGAGGCGCGATATTCACCATTCTTCTAGATTCAAGCCATTTGAAGGAGCTTTGCCTCCCACATTCCATGTTTCCACAAATAACCTGTTTGTCATCGAATTTTAAAGGCATTGGCAATCTGAAGACAAATCCATTAACAAGTTGAATAAATGCAACACAGACTTCAAATTAATTTGTATACCGAAAGTCTTGATAAATTCGGTAGTACGCTCTCTCCAAGTGGACGACGCCAGGCTATGGTTGAATTCAATTAACATAATAGTGAGAGTTTTAGAGCTTTTCATATCCCATTTCTTTGCTTGCCATGAAATATTCATATTTTCGATGAGCGTTTTATGTTCTTGCGTCTTTTATATGGCTTTGTTTTTGTTTTTTATATATGCATTTTCCAGTTGAAAAGTAGTAGTAAATAACATTACATGTGATGCAAGTTTAGAAACTAA
>JZKD02S0031502.1:0-13639 GCA_000966675.3 Picea glauca
TCCAGCACCAACTGGATGGAAGCACCAACTTCCAGTTACACAGGCTCCAACCTGAATAACAGAGAACACCTGTTCTCCCTAGCACCACCCTACCACCCTGGTTTCTCTGGCTGCAGCCAGATGGAATCTACAACTTCCTGTGTTCAAGCACCCACTTGAACTTCTTAGGACTACAGTCCTCTCGAGCACCTCCCAACCACCCTGGTTTATTAATTGCTAAATACACAGTCATCTTTACAGATAAGTCAGTTCTTACCAGTCTTTCTTTGTTCTGTAAATCTAGTCTTCTGTTCACTGTTCTGCTGCTCTTCTCTTCCTCTGTCTGTTCATTAGGTATGCTCTGCATCAACTTTTGCTCTCCTTCTTCTCTGCTTCAACTTTTTCAGTTATTCTGCTCTGCATTTTTCTCTTTCTGTCATTCTGCTATACTTCTTCTCTTTATGTCATTCTACTCTTATGTTCAATTTCCCTCTACGCATTCTCTTCTCTATTTTTTCTTACAGTTTCATTCTTTTTCACATACTGAACAACCAACTCCACACAGTCTGTTTCAACTTCTTTTATACAATCAAACAGACAATTCAACTTCCCATCTCCTTCGGCAAGAACAATGACAACTGTCCATGTAACTGAAACGTTAACACATTTACAATCACACGTTTGTTTCACTTAACATATTCGTAACAGAGGAGTTAACTTCAAGAAAGAATGGTAACCCTCCGATCACAATCAAATCTTATCCGCACCGTTGGATAATGTTTATTATTATTGCCTTTTAAATCGGGTTTCGGCACTTTCAGGGTCGAGATGCACATGTACTCGAAACCCTGGATTCTTCGATCCTCGATGTGCTCCTTTCTCGAGATTTATCCCCTTCCGGCTACACAATGGTCCATGTGACCAGCTATCGCGTGATCGTCACCATACCTCTCATTTGGGTTTCGAGGTTTACAATGATAATATACATACGCCCCTTGGACCCATGATATGTCGATCCCGACTTCCTCTGTACTCCTTACACCTGTCCTCCACTGACTCCTGTGTGGCCCACACATTATATGCCTTATCAGGAAATCGTGTATCGCGATTTTGCGATGTCTAATGTTCTATGTTCTTGTCAAAACCAAAACCCGATCCCCGAAATTTTGTGTAGAAAACAGATCAACGATCCAGATTATATCTAGATCTGACGGTTGTTATTACATCACGATTTCGCATATCGCGATTTATGTCAAGTGATTTTGGCATTTCAAAGTCGCGATTTGCGAAACTCCAATGTGGAGTTTGACCAACGGTTCAGGTGCGATCTTGGATCAACGGCTACAATTGTGTCGCAATATCGCATATCACAATTTCGACATTTTTGTTGCATTGTGTTCTTGTCTCCTTGATTTCGCGATCCGCGGAACTCCGATACAGACTTGAATCAACGGTCCAGATGCGATCTTTATTCAGCGACTGCGATTAAATCGCGAAATCGCACATCGCAATTTTGGGGTTTTCGATGTCAAGTGTTCTTGTCACTGCAAAGTCCCGATCCCCGATACAGACTAGAGTTAACGGTCCAGATCAAGGTTGATCTAACGGCTCAGATTTCATCATGATTTTGCATATTGTGAATGTGCCCACTTCTCCTTGCACTTTAAAGAGCGTGCAGGTTATCCTTGATCCGACGATGGTCGGGCTCTGCGCTCAGATCTGACGGCTGAGATATCATCGTGATTTTTCATATTGTGAATGTGCCCACTTCTCCTTGCACTTTAAAGAGCATGTAGGTTATCCTTCATCCGACGATGGTCGGGCTCTGTGCTCTGATCTGACGGCTGAGATCTGTCTCCCTCTTCAACGATCAAAGATTCTTCTTCAACCTTTCGCTCATTCGTTGCCTTCGATCAATCACCTCTCTGAGCTTGTCTTCTATTTTCTTGTTTGCCTGTCATCTTCACTGTTGCCATCAATGACAAGCATTCGTTGTCTGTTCACTGAAATTGCCAACAGTAGGTATATCATCAGTGGGGACTAGGGGAAGAATATTGAGAGAGGTAAAAGCATGGGGAATCATTGACAACTAGAGATTTGCAATGGGGATTAAGGTTGAGGGATATGGATCTATGAGTCCTAAAATTATTTAGATTTATTTCCCAAGACCATCAACATAGGAAGAATTCAGGTCCCTGAAGGTCCGAAATTGAAACTCTAAATCATTAGAATGTGAGGAAGGGGAGGAAGGGGTGTTTAACTTACCCAAATATAAGTTGATGTCTATTAAATTGGAGGATTCCTAGTTCCCGAGGATGGTCCTAAGCTAGTGCTAGGTTGGTCCTTGTTTGAATGAATGTATGTTGGAGTGGATGCAAACATCTTCTCAACCATAGGAAGGAATTTGGAGGCACGTTCTAGTATCTCATCGGCCAATCTCTTTCTCATCGACATTTTCACCTCAAAAAATTTGAGAAATCGATGACCATGTGGCCATAAGAATCGCATCACCTACACTGGAATGGTATGACTTCACAGTCCAATTCCTAGTGAAGTATGACATCCCTTCTTTGAATTGTAAAGGATTATGCTAACCACCCTGCAATCCTTATCCCAACCAAGATATGGGCCATCTCCATGTAACCAATGGTCCAAAAGGATAAATATGCTTTGTAAAATAATCCTAGGGTGTTTCCTATCTCCTTGTTGTAAAATAATCCTAGGAAACTATGTTAAGGTATGTTAAGGTATCCATTTTACTTTAATTGACTTGTTTTAAGATTGTCTATTCTAAAACAAAATGTTTTGTAGATTTTCCCGAGGCTTTGAATAATATTCATTAATAATTTAAGAGATCAATATTTTAGGGCATAATTTCTATGTTTCAGACAATGAAATATTTTAATGAGTGAAAGAAGAATTAAGAAAAACAAGACTGAAAGTAAAATAATATATCTTTGTTGATAAGTTTTATTTTACCCTTCAAGTAGAAGAAATATAACATAATATGTATCTGAAACTAAGAGTATAATATGAACAAAAAGAAATAATTGTTTTCTATTCACAAGGCATAATGAATCAAGCACGGGTTTGTCAATACTCACAAAACGTCAGAAAAATATGTAGCTTTTAATGATTCCTAAAAATTTGTCTATTCAGTTTGTAACAATAGTGGTTGTACTAAATTATCGTAGTTATAGCACTAGATACATTCATGAAGAAATTGTGAATATGGAGATAATACTAAGAATAGGAATCACGTGAATTGAGACAAAGAAATTTTGAATCACTCAAATACTGCAAAATTTTATTCAAGATATGATCTTTTCCTGAGGAAAAAATTCCCTTTACATTGAGTCTTTCATAGACCTTTATACAAATTAGGTAGTAACCAAATGTTTTTATTTGACCCTATTTCCTAGCCTTTCATGTACAAAAATATATTTAACTCCTAAAAATAGGAATATCTAGAAGACAACTGTTCCAATTCTTGATTTTCTTCAACTATATCAATGACTCATTCAGTCAACAACTAGATGATAAGATTCCATTTCTCGCTTGATGGATAGTTGAATGACTTCAGTTGCATGTATGAAATGTCTAGCTAAGTGTATTTCTCGTATGTAGGAGGGGTTGAAAATATTTTTTTGATTTTCCAGAGAAGATAGAAATCATCTATGAGTAAATCCAAAATGGTCTGCCCTCTCAACTTGTTGACCATTCTTTTGAACTTTTATTCACTCTCTCTGATTATGAATAAATTATTTCTATAAATTTCAAAGGATAGAAGCTTTCCTTTATCATCCCACGTTGAAGGAAATCCCATCTTTACTAGATTTTCAAATTAGTTGGTGAATGACTCAATGTTTATTTTCACCATTATACATTTATTCTGAGTCTGTTGTAACAAATTTATTTTTGTGAAAACACTTTCATCCTCCATCACCATTTTGGTTCTTTCTTTCACACCTTTACTTTTCAGTACTTCACTAGAATTGGAATTTAGGAAATTGGTCACGCCAGTAGCAACTTGAGGTCTAGTTCCTAATTCTTGGAATGATTTCTTTATAGTTTCATCTGCTTCATCTATCAATAGGATCTCATCATAAATTATTTTCAAGTAATCCCAAATATTTCCAAATTCATTAATGATTTCATCCTAAATGATGTGTCTAGCTCCTATAAGATATGGTTTTCCAGACAAATTGTTCTTCATTTTCTCCATGTTTGTTTGTTGGATAGTTGGTTTTCATTGATGTCAACCCTTGGAGCATTTGAGATACCCCATATTTGTGTTCAATATTGATGGTGAGTTATTTTTCATTGATGTCAACAAGAGTGGTTTATGTTAGCATATGTGATGAGTGCATTTGATGAAGTCTACATGAAGCCCTAGAGGAGTGGTCATGAGACCATAAGTTGTTTGAAGAATAAGGACATGAAGGAAAATGAAAATGAAGGTAACACACTCATATATGGATAGTCCTCATCATTTTGTTTCTGGTGATAGGTGGTACACCACGTGGTTGAGGATATATTCCCTTGTGAAGTTGGAATCCCAAAAGAATGGTTAAGAAGCCCCTAGTTGGTTACAAGTGAATCAATTAAAGGGTAAAGTTGTTATAATAAGAAAGTATAGGTCATCCCTAAAGTGAGGAAAAGGTGTTGGTTGAAAAATTATAAATACACATAATGAGACATTAATTTGAGATACACAGACATTCATTGAATATATATATTATGAGAATATTTTGTTTTATTGAAAAATATGAGGTCAAGTTTGAGGTAGTGGAGAAAGTGAAAAGGAAGAGAAAACATTTCAGAGTTATAGAGAGCTAGGGTTTTTTTGTAACCCTAATTAAGGAGGCCCTCACATGTCATGTTGATAGAGTCATGTGAGGAACCTCTGTAGGTTTCCTAGGGCTCGTCACATGAGGCCCCGCATGACAGGTATTCTTTGTCCCGCGAGGAAAAGACATAACTGGTGGGAGATGTTGGTACTAGGTTGTTGATGCCCAGGTTGGTCTACTTATATTTTATATGATACAGCAGAGTGTCTGCATGATTAGATGTATGTTTATGCACTAGTTTTAAGGCTTATGATTGGATATGGCATGGTACATGCTTTAGGCATGTCTTGTTGATGTGGCACATGATTTGGTACACCTTGGTGATGACATGATACCTTGTTAGAAGTACACTCTTAGATATCTTGATATATGGTATGGTTCATTGCTACAAACATATCTTTATGATGTTGGTACTTGGTTGAGGTACACCATTGATAGTACTTGTTTGGTACATATTATGGTACATGATCTATGGATGATTGTCATGTTGATTCAGGTATATGGTTGATGATATGGTGCATGGTTAGAGGCATATGTTGGTGATCTTGTTACATGCTTGAGTACCTTGTTGAGGCACTTCATTGTTGATATATTATGGTACATGGTGTATGTGATGATTGAGGCATATCATGAGTGATATGGTATATAGTTGAGGCACATCTCATGGTACATAATTTATGGTACATGTTGGTACATGGTTGATGGTATGGTGCATGTTTGATGCATGACATGGTACATGGTTGATACATGGTATGGTACAGGTTGATGTACATGGTATGGTATAGGGTGATGTACATGGTATGGTACAGTATGATGTGCATGGTTGGTACACCTCTATGTACATGGTTGATGTACATGGTTTCATGATGTTTGAGAATCTAGTTGAGAGGTGTTCTTGGTGATTGAGGATCTGATTTTGTATTAGTGACAATGACAGTGGCAGTGATAGTGGCAGTGATTTTGGTAGTGACAATTTGGTCTACACTTATATTTCAAGGCGACAGTATGGGGAAAGTAAAGGGTGTTGTATCCTCCTTCCAGTTGGTGCTGAAGAAAATAGGGAGTTGGAGATTCCTTCAGGTTGGAGCCTAAGAATCAGGGGGTTGTAGCCTCCTTCTGGTTGGAGTGAGAGAATTCAGGGATTTGTAGCTTTCTCCAGGTTGGAGCCTATAAATAGGGGGTCATAGCCTCCTTTCAGTTGAAACTGGAGAATTAGGAAGTTGTTGCTTCTAATGAATGTATTATTTGATATATATATAAGAAATAATTCTATGGTTTTCTCCCATTTGGGTTTCCACGTAAATTTTGGTGTACTATGTATTTGATGTGATGTTCTAGATGTGATGTTTCTTATGTTTATATGCTCGTGAAATATTGAATGCAATCATAGATGATACATTGATGATATATTTATGATAATATTGACGTTTATATGTTGTGGTTAAAAGTGGTAAAAGTGCTCATACTGATTCACCCATCACTCTCAATATTCTAACAATTGGTATCAAGGCAGTTCCTTCAAGAAAACAATCTAACCACTGGAAGGGAGATCATGGAGAGAAAAAATATGTATATGAATGGAATACCACAGTTTGATGGAAATAATTATGCCTTCTGGAGAAGACAAATGAAAATATATGTACACGCATATGGATTTAATGTTTGACAATCAATAGTAGATGGATACAAAGAGCCTGCCACTCCCCCAATAGATAACGTGGAAAGAAACTCAGTCAAAACAATTTGAGGGATAAAAATTGTGTCTTGAATGGTCTGGTTGATTCGGTATATGTCAAGCCTATGCATTGCGATTATTCCAAGGAGATTTGGGACAAACTTCATAATGTTTACGAAGGATATGCCAAAGTCAAGGAAGCTAATATTTAGACTTACATAGGTAAATTTGAAGAGCTGAAAATGAAGGAAGATGAAGACATTGCGACTTAATTTCTACGAGTTGATGAAACAGTGGATGCAATTAAAGGATTCAGAGAAAAATTTGATGAATCTCTGATTGTTCAAAAGGTACTAAGATCTCTTCCAATGAGATTTGATCATAATATTTCATCACTAGAAGAAAGAGAAGATGTAGGTACGATAAGTATGGATGAGCTACATGGAATATTTATAGCTTATGAAATGAGAACAGGATAGGAAAATTCATCCAAGAAATAAGTAGCTTTCAAATCATCCAAGAAGAAAAATCCCGAGTCAAAGCCAAAATGTAGTTGTAGTGATGATTCAGACGAGGATGAAGAAATAGCCAAATTCATAAGGAAGTTGAAGAGAGGAACCAGCAAGTACAAATGTATGCTCCCCTTAAAATGTTTTATTTGAGGTAAAATTGTTCATTTTGCAAATAAGTGTCCTTATGCTAATAATTCAGATAGTTATGAAGAAGAATATCCCAAGAAAGAAAAGAAATATCAAAAGGGAAACATGAAAGGAGATAAAAGGAAACTCTTAAAGAAAAATATCTACTCAATAGAATATAGTTCTTCATCTGATGAAGATGATGAAAGCAATAGTGACTTAGAGAGATTATTCTTTATGGCTACAGAAAATAACAAAACAAGTCCTAAAAGAAAAGAAGAAGGTGAAGTGGATCTTGAGGTAGAATTAATCAATGATTTAAATGAGCTGAAGAAAAAATAGAAGAAAAACAAATCATTCAAAGAAGAAAACATCTCCTTGAAAACCCAACTTGAANGCCCCAGAGGTGTGGTCATGAGACCATAAGTTGTTTGAAGAATAAGGACATGAAGGAAAATGAAAATGAAGGTAACACACTCATAGATGGATATTCCTCGTCATTTTGTTTCTGGTGATAGGTGGTACACCACGTGGTTGAGGATATATTCCCTTGTGAAGTTGGAATCCCGAAAGAATGGTTAAGAAGCCCCTAGTTGGTTACAAGTGAATCAATTAAAGGGTAAAGTTGTTATAATAAGAAAGTATAGGTCATCCCTAAAGTGAGGAAAAGGTTTTGGTTGAAAAATTATAAATACACATAATGAGACATTCATTTGAGATACACACACATTCATTGAATATATATCTTATGAGAATATTTTGTTTTATTGAAAAATATGAGGTCGAGTTTGAGGTAGCGGAGAAAGTGAAAAGGAAGAGAAAACATTCCAGAGTTATAGAGAGCTAGGTTTTTTTTGTAACCCTAATTAAGGAGGCCCTCACAGGTCATCTTGATAGAGTCATGTGAGGAACCTCTGTAGGTTTCCTAGGGCTCGTCACATGAGGCCCCGCATGACAGGTATTCTTTGTCCCGCGAGGAAAAGACATAACTGGTGGGAGATGTTGGTACTAGGTTGTTGATGCCCAGGTTGGTCTACTTATATTTTATATGATACAGCAGAGTGTCTGCATGATTAGATGTATGTTTATGCACTAGTTTTAAGGCTTATGATTGGATATGGCATGGTACATGCTTTAGGCATGTCTTGTTGATGTGGCACATGATTTGGTACACCTTGGTGATGACATGATACCTTGTTAGAAGTACACTCTTAGATATCTTGATATATGGTATGGTTCATTGCTACAAACATATCTTTATGATGTTGGTACTTGGTTGAGGTACACCATTGATAGTACTTGTTTGGTACATATTATGGTACATGATCTATGGATGATTGTCATGTTGATTCAGGTATATGGTTGATGATATGGTGCATGGTTAGAGGCATATGTTGGTGATCTTGTTACATGCTTGAGTACCTTGTTGAGGCACTTCATTGTTGATATATTATGGTACATGGTGTATGTGATGATTGAGGCATATCATGAGTGATATGGTATATAGTTGAGGCACATCTCATGGTACATAATTTATGGTACATGTTGGTACATGGTTGATGGTATGGTGCATGTTTGATGCATGACATGGTACATGGTTGATACATGGTATGGTACAGGTTGATGTACATGGTATGGTATAGGGTGATGTACATGGTATGGTACAGTATGATGTGCATGGTTGGTACACCTCTATGTACATGGTTGATGTACATGGTTTCATGATGTTTGAGAATCTAGTTGAGAGGTGTTCTTGGTGATTGAGGATCTGATTTTGTATTAGTGACAATGACAGTGGCAGTGATAGTGGCAGTGATTTTGGTAGTGACAATTTGGTCTACACTTATATTTCAAGGCGACAGTATGGGGAAAGTAAAGGGTGTTGTATCCTCCTTCCAGTTGGTGCTGAAGAAAATAGGGAGTTGGAGATTCCTTCAGGTTGGAGCCTAAGAATCAGGGGGTTGTAGCCTCCTTCTGGTTGGAGTGAGAGAATTCAGGGATTTGTAGCTTTCTCCAGGTTGGAGCCTATAAATAGGGGGTCATAGCCTCCTTTCAGTTGAAACTGGAGAATTAGGAAGTTGTTGCTTCTAATGAATGTATTATTTGATATATATATAAGAAATAATTCTATGGTTTTCTCCCATTTGGGTTTCCACGTAAATTTTGGTGTACTATGTATTTGATGTGATGTTCTAGATGTGATGTTTCTTATGTTTATATGCTCGTGAAATATTGAATGCAATCATAGATGATACATTGATGATATATTTATGATAATATTGACGTTTATATGTTGTGGTTAAAAGTGGTAAAAGTGCTCATACTGATTCACCCATCACTCTCAATATTCTAACAATTGGTATCAAGGCAGTTCCTTCAAGAAAACAATCTAACCACTGGAAGGGAGATCATGGAGAGAAAAAATATGTATATGAATGGAATACCACAGTTTGATGGAAATAATTATGCCTTCTGGAGAAGACAAATGAAAATATATGTACACGCATATGGATTTAATGTTTGACAATCAATAGTAGATGGATACAAAGAGCCTGCCACTCCCCCAATAGATAACGTGGAAAGAAACTCAGTCAAAACAATTTGAGGGATAAAAATTGTGTCTTGAATGGTCTGGTTGATTCGGTATATGTCAAGCCTATGCATTGCGATTATTCCAAGGAGATTTGGGACAAACTTCATAATGTTTACGAAGGATATGCCAAAGTCAAGGAAGCTAATATTTAGACTTACATAGGTAAATTTGAAGAGCTGAAAATGAAGGAAGATGAAGACATTGCGACTTAATTTCTACGAGTTGATGAAACAGTGGATGCAATTAAAGGATTCAGAGAAAAATTTGATGAATCTCTGATTGTTCAAAAGGTACTAAGATCTCTTCCAATGAGATTTGATCATAATATTTCATCACTAGAAGAAAGAGAAGATGTAGGTACGATAAGTATGGATGAGCTACATGGAATATTTATAGCTTATGAAATGAGAACAGGATAGGAAAATTCATCCAAGAAATAAGTAGCTTTCAAATCATCCAAGAAGAAAAATCCCGAGTCAAAGCCAAAATGTAGTTGTAGTGATGATTCAGACGAGGATGAAGAAATAGCCAAATTCATAAGGAAGTTGAAGAGAGGAACCAGCAAGTACAAATGTATGCTCCCCTTAAAATGTTTTATTTGAGGTAAAATTGTTCATTTTGCAAATAAGTGTCCTTATGCTAATAATTCAGATAGTTATGAAGAAGAATATCCCAAGAAAGAAAAGAAATATCAAAAGGGAAACATGAAAGGAGATAAAAGGAAACTCTTAAAGAAAAATATCTACTCAATAGAATATAGTTCTTCATCTGATGAAGATGATGAAAGCAATAGTGACTTAGAGAGATTATTCTTTATGGCTACAGAAAATAACAAAACAAGTCCTAAAAGAAAAGAAGAAGGTGAAGTGGATCTTGAGGTAGAATTAATCAATGATTTAAATGAGCTGAAGAAAAAATAGAAGAAAAACAAATCATTCAAAGAAGAAAACATCTCCTTGAAAACCCAACTTGAATAAGGAAATAGAAAGGAAGAATTAATGCAGATCCAGATGATAAAGAAAGAAAAAGAGTGTGAGAAGCTTGAAAAGGAAATCTTGACATTGAGAGTTGAATTCAACAAGCTCATCAAGAAATTGAAAATCTCTCAAGTGTTAGAAAACATTTTCAACATTCAAATTCCATACAATGAAAAATATGGACTAGGATACAAGAATGTTAATTTTGAGGAAGGTTCAATCTCCATGAGGAAAGAAACATAACAAAAGAGAGATGCAGAAGTTCTCAAAGGAAAGAATCATGGTCAACAAGAATTACAAAGGAATGAATACATAAGACCTTCTACTTTCAGGAAACAAATAAGCATCAATCATTGTGAAGGAAACAACCAAAGAGAAGATCACGATCAACCAAGGCAAGAATTCAAAAAGACTACACCACAAAGAAGATCTTTCACTCCCAGGTATGTAAATTTCTTTTATGGTCATTTTTTTACTTGAACTAAATTTGGACATAAAGTTGTAGATTGCAGGGCTTATGGAAGAAATGTTCAAGCAATAAATGTTTATGTGGCTCCACATAATATTGAATGTTACAAATTCCACAACTATGGACACATAGCTCGAAATTGTAGAAGCGTGATAGAGCCTTCCATGAAGGAAAACATTGATTTCAGATACATGAAAGTTTGGAGAAGAAAAAAAAAATAAAAAGAGAGAGAAGGTGAATGAAGACCAGGTCCCAGAGATCATACTCACAATATATATAGTAGCACAAGATAATAATGAAATCACAAGACAAGAGGAAGATGTTAGAATCTAGGAAGAGGATGAAGTCAAAATTTAGGAAGAAAATGAAAAAAATGTTAGAATTCAGGAAGAGGATGAAAAACAAAATGATGAATCCACAGACAAAGAGAAAGATTACTCCACATCAGAGAGGGTATTTTTATGAGCCATCCGACTTGGATACTCCTAGTAAATATAAATATTGAAAAAGGGGAGTTGGTGTGGTAGCCACTACATATCAAAGAACCATCCTTCAAACAATTTGAAGTGTTTGCAGAGATATATTCAAAGCCGTCATATCGCAGAAATACATAATGACATATTGATCGATTGAGAAGCAATGTTCCCATGAATATATCATAGGATTATCATTGACACACTTTCCAAGAAGGGATATATTCTTACAGGTTCAAGAATGTATTGCAGATCAGTGGACATATTTGATTCAATCTTAGAAATGGGAATATTTGATGCTCAGTTACAACAAAGAATCCTTCATAATAGTATAGTAACAAATGAGTTGACATTGTGGATAGTTGAGTAGAAAATTTATGAACAACTTATGACATATGGACAAAGATGGATTAATGAGATCATTGGCAGGTCTAGACAGATATATGACACAACATATTTACAATTGGAATTAGTAGAATCAGTGGACAAGTGGAATCAGTTGGTCAAAAAAATACATGCGATGAAAGGAATAGTAGAATAGGGAAAGAGAAACCTTCATCAGAAGCTATATCATCATAGGGATATTGTTGAACAATATGGTCATTGATGTCTAAACAATGAACATAACAAGCCATGAATATTTTAAGTCGATAAATTTTTAATGCTTTTTATATATGTCAGAGAGTTACAGGAGGAAGCACCAATGGAAAATAAGAAACACTAGAAGAGAGGAAAGGAAACATACACAAGAAGTCCCATATTGTTCAATATCTTGCAGAGAATTCAAGGGAAGAGAAATAATCAGAAAAAGAGATCCAAAAAGGAAGATCAATAGCATGCAAACAAGGGGAGACATAGTGATAGGGGGAGTTATCATTTTTCCCATGATGTCAAAGGGAGAGAGAGAAAGATTAGAAGAGAAAGATTCAAGTGCATCAATTCAAAGAAGCATTGTTCAGAAAAGGTATACTTTCAGGGGGAAGCACTCTTAGTTATTGATATCAAAAGAAAAGGAGAACTTGAAAGAAACATGAGGACAAAAAATGTGAAGAGAAAGAATAGACGCATGAAGATATTGGGATCATCCCTAAGGAGAGATACCATTTTCCATTGATGTCAAAGGGGGAGAGAGAGAAACATTGATGAGGAACGATGGTCACAGGGGTAGCATGAAAATTGAAGTATGAGTGTTGTCATCAATGTTGGTGTTGTTAAATTTTGGTATGATCGTTTAACCATAGACAATGTTACACCATCGTCACCCAACCATAGGAACTTACATGTTCCACCCTCGAGCACAATAACCTTTTCTTAGATAGATTCTGGTGAGTCCACTCTAGAACCAACAGAAAAACCCTATCACAACAACTAGCTTAACCAAACATACCAACATAGTTGCAACAACAACACAATACCAAGAGAGCATACCTTTACCAAGAGAAGTACACAAGAGAGAGATATCAGAAAGAATGAGCAAGGACAAACTTCACCACTGCAACTATTGTGTCACCTTCCTTGGACTTGCACCTCCTACGTCACCAATGTAGCTATTGAAAATACTGCTCCTTAGAATTTCACCCTAACTGAGTGAGTGAGAGTGTTTTTCAAATGAGCTAGTGCCTGCCTCTATTTATACTAGCTTGTCCAAGTGTCTTTTCATCTGGGTCCGGATTATCTTTCTGGAACCTTCTAATTAATTATTATTATTCTCCTCAGGACGACTTATCTTCTAGGGTATTCCACATCTATTTAATGGTTCTCTTTCTTCCATAATATTCTTCTCTAAGTACAAAGGTTGTCCTAGAGGTTAATACCTCCTGCAGGTACCAAAACATCAACACTCCCTCTTAGCTAGGGAGGTATTATCCATGATGTTCTTAAAGTAATGGTCTCAATCACATCCATCCATCTCACATGGAATGGAAAAGACTCACATGGTATTGCAGACTAGTCTACAGGTAGCATCACCATATCCACACAAGCTA
>JZKD02S0031502.1:13649-26474 GCA_000966675.3 Picea glauca
CATTCGAAGACAAAGCATATTGATGTCCAGTATCACTTTGTGAGAGACATGGTTGAGGAAAAGAAAGTGTTGTTGGAAAAGGTTGACACTTTGTAGAATGTTGCAAATTCATTGACAAACTCTATAAGCACAAAAAATTTCTCCTGGTGTAGAGTAACAATGGGCATTGTTTCCCTGGATTGTTGACTATATAATCATGGGACCCCTAGATGCAAAGAAAACAACAAGTGGGAGAATGTTGGGTATGTTGTATATTCTTTGCATGTGTGTGTGTGGGCGCATCAGATTTGACAACTGCGTCTGACGATCCCTTGTAGTAGTGCTTTGTTTGTGTCGTGTGCATCGGGCTCTTTCTTGGGGGAGGTCAGGTATGCCCCCCCCGGGTTACGTGTAGCATTCGGGGCAGCGCCCCTAAATTTTTTTTTTGGGTGGTTTTTTCTATTTTTAGCGGATTTTTCTATTTTTAGAGGTTTACTAAAAATAATCTTGGTTTTAGGGATTAGGGTTTTGGTATCTACGGAATACCTAAAAACATTGTATATATTGTATAGTGAATGGTGAAATTCAATATAATGAATATAAGAAAGGTTTTCCCAGTTCAGGGTTTCCAGTATAAATCTATGTGTACTATGTGAATGAGTCATTGATTAAATTTGTTTTGCATAAGAATCTATATGCATTGCTTTACTTCATAGGTTTAAAACTTACACCTAAAATACTCAAACTTTATCTTCGACAGAGGCTTGGTCAACACATCGGCTATCTGCTCGTATGTAGCAACATACTGGAACTTCACTTCTCCTTTTTGTACCATATCTCGTATATAATGGTCCTTAATATTGATGTGCTTTGAATTGTCATGAAACACTAGGTTCTCTCACAGTTTTATACAACTCTAGTTGTCACAGAAGATACAAGTCACCTCCAACTCGAGATCAAACAACCCTGCAAGTAACTTCCAAAGACACACAACTTCGCAACTAGTTGAACATGATGCTATATATTCTTCCTTGGACATACTGAGTGCCACACTATTTTTCTTCTTGCTGAGCCACGATATCATGGTTGATCCCAAAATGAAGCAACATCCTGATGTACTCTTCCAATATGCAACACTAACGGCCCATTATGAATCAACATAGCCTTGTAGACTTATATCACAATCCGAAACATATCTGAGTCCATATTCAACTGTATCTTTCAGGTACCCCAATACGTGTTTTGTTTCCATCAAGTGAACATGGCTCATTTCAACCATATACTGACCTAATGTGTTCACCGCAAAACATATATTTTGCCTTGTGTTCGTCAAATACATCAATGAACCAATCATTTGTCTATACGTGGTGGAATCCATTGTCTCTAAAGGTGTATCACTCAATCACTTCAAGTTTGTCACCATCGCTGTAGGCATGGATTTACAATCCATCATTTTGAATCTCTTCAGGATTTATATAGTATATTTTCCTTGGTAAAGGAAAATATCATCTAGTACAGTATATCTAGTATAGTATATTTATATAGTATACCTTCCATACCTATAGACCTAATAAATAATGCATCATACCCAGGTATCTCATCTCAAACTATGTAGCAAGATTCCTCTTACTCTCAGCGATGATCTTCTCATCTCCTGTTAGAAATAGTTCATCCACATATAGAAGTAATATCATGGTTCACCATCCAGAACCTTGTAGTAAAGGTTGGAATATTCTTTACTCTTTGTAAATCCCAAGCTCATCAAAAAACTATAAATTTTGTTGTACCATGCCTTGAGTGCTTTCTTTAATCCATACAAGGCTTTCTTCAACCTGCACATGTGTATTCCTATCATGTGTCTTGAAACCTTGTGGTTTCTCCAAATACACTTCATACACCGTTCAAAAATGTTGTCTTCATGTCCATTTGGTGTAACTTCCATTTCATTACTGCAACTATCACAATTATAGCTCTAAAATAAGTGTATCTTGCCATAGGAGCAAATGTCTCCTTGTAATATATTCCTTCTTTCTGGGAGAAACAATGGGCCACAAATATTGCCTTGTGTTTCTCGATACTACCATTAGTTGAATGCTTTTTGTTGTAGATCCATTTTGAACTTACCACTGTCTTCTCTTTTGGTCTTGGAACCACATCCCAAACATCATTTTTGATAATGGATTGGTACTTTTTATAACCCTATATTTCATAGTATCACCTAGTGATTGAAATTTCTTCCTCCATTCATATTTCATTGTAAATAATATTTCATTCTGCAAATGATTTACAAAAACAAAAACAAAAAGAAAAGGATAAAAATAGAAAAAATGAAAAGAGGGTATAAAAGAAAAAGAAAAGGATAAAAATAGAAAAAATGAAAAGAGGGTATAAAAGAAAAAGAAAAGAAAAGAAAAAAAGAGAGAAAAATATAAAACCCCATCAAAAATAAATTTAGTTAGAATCATACTATATAATCATGATCAAACTCTTTAAACTTGTGTTGATATTCCAAAGAATAAGTTTGGTCAAACTATTTGATCTTTGCCAAATTAGTTAGGTTAGAGTAATAATTTATCCAAAAGCCTAAGTTGGATTAATATGTTAGATTCCTAGGTTAGTAGATAGGTTAGTGATTTTGGTTTCAATAAAAATTGAAAGGGGATGTCAAAATACCCCTTGTTTGATTAAATTTGATTATTGTAGCTTAGGAAAATAAAACTATGGTGTAAAGTGCAAAAAAGTAAGATTAGCACTACCTAGCGCATATTTTTTGTCCTAAGTTTACCAGTGGAAAAGACCCTTTGTCATGTAGTGAATAATTCCCACATAGGTTTTCATCGGTGACTCCCATCACCTTAAATATCGATGGCCCTCGGCGCTTTTCAGACCCCCAAACCTTTCTTCCTTTAACGATTGGGGGGGGGGTCCGAAAAGTGGTTTCCCCCTGTGTCGGTCCCACCTAATGTGGCGCTCTCACAACATTATAGACCCCCCCCCTTCAAAATCTACCCAAACCACCACCAAATACCACTCACCTCACTCTACCACCGTAACCCTAGTCCTACCCACCATTTATCCCATCCTACATACCTGATGCCCAATTAAAACACTCCTCGTGACCGTTAACTTCCCTGTCACCACCCCACGCCATAACGGACACCTATTGCACATTGTTTAAACCCAGTTTCATCATCCTGTAATGGCATTTGTTGATACAGACATCATGGACACCATGCCAAAACAATTTTTCAAGCTAACTGCCACAATCTTTCACCGTCCACATGTGTTTTTCCCCAGGTAATTACAATTATGCCATTAATTTACCTTAAGCTCTGCCAATCATGGCCCCCAAGGAAAAATCTATTGATATGTCCATGAACTTGATCCTTCCCCATCCTGTCGACCTAGACCACATACCTATGGCGGATAAAGACTACAAATCACAGAGCTGAGGTGTGAATTTGACTTCTTCGAATTGCACTCATGGCTAAATGAAATTTTTCTGGACCAGAGTGATGAAATTGGAATCTGGGACTCCAATTTACCTCTATATATGTTCCCCCAAACTCTCCATTTTCTCGAATTCACCCTCATATTCCAAGCACGCTATTTTCCCAGCCAAAGGGCCATTGTTTCCTCTTTTGGAGAAACCTTTCTCGCAATCACCTCTGAAGCCATTGACTAGATGTTGCAAATCCCAAGAAATGACTATGTGATCTCGTTTTCCATTAAATCCCTAAATGAACTATACCAGAAGCTCACCTTCCCCCAAAGAGACCATATTTTTTATATTTTTCTACCAGAAGACACCCAATTGCCCAAGAAAAATCCCCCTTATTTATTCTCCATCTTCACTGTCAAATCCAACCAGATCATTTCAATGCTTTCTTACATGTTAGGATAATACTCAAATGAATGGGTAGATGAGCCTATCCTAGGTTTTCTATCTATATTTTCTACATAATAAAGAGTTTCAGTTAAATTCAATTTCAACCAATTTATGGTTGATACCTACCATTCATGATCATCATTTTAGGTTTCCAACTGAAGGAATGTTCATATATTTCTCAGTTTTGGTTTACATGTTCTTGTTTTTTCAGTCAGACAGGTTTCCATGTGCACTTTAGAAATTAAACCAGGAATAGATCCCACAGTCAATGACCTGATGGACCTCATTAGTGAGGAAACATTCAACAGATTACATCTTCAAGGACTTCATAGACTAGTTCTTTCACCCAGTCATTTGCATGTTGAAAAACAACACAGAGCCAAGGATCGATGAAGAAATTCAGAGAATCCTTCACCTTTATGATCTAGCTAAGACAGGGGATTGGTACTTATACCAAAACCACACAGAGATAAGAGTATATGGATGTGATTTTCCACCTTACAAATTGCCCAAATACCTCCCTGTGAGGATTTTTTCACTATAATACATAAGGCATATGGTGAATTCATATGACATCCACTTTTTTGCAGCAAAGAAAAAGCAACAACTCAGAATTAAGACTCAGATTGGCCCTTTCATCTGCAACAACAGATCAGTAGGAGAAGAAGTAGATAACCTCTTCAAAAAGATGAGGTTTACTCTGAGTTCCACTTGGGCATATGACCCATTTGGTGTCATCTATGAACTCATAGTCAAATAGAGAAGTACTCCTTATGCTCACACACAGAAGCCAAAGGTGGATAAATATACGAACCAGACAGAGTGGCAGGAGAACACATTACTAGAAACATAAGAATAGCCTGCCCCTGCCACTTCTTCACATAATAACACACCTCCAAATAAAACAGATAAGAGAGAAATAAATGAGGTTTCTCCTTCAGTCACAAAGGTATCATCTGAGGACTTCCAATTTTACAGAAAGAGGTCCAAGACTAGTCATGCACCAGATTTTCTGAAGGAAGGCGAAATGTAGTCCACCATAGTTTTGGAGGGACCCCACTCTTCAGTATACTCAGACATTCATTTTATAGTGTCTACATCATCACCATCATCCCAAAGACACCAAGACACTACTCTGACAGTTGAAACAACTCATGGGAAAACAGAGTCAAACATTTTTGACAAGTACAAACAGATCAAGCAAAGAAATAAGCTCCTCAACAACAACACCTACGCTTAGTTCTAGAAGAAGAACTCCATTTCTCAACACATACTGTTTTCAGCCTTTGACATAGAAAGAGGAATAATGCAAATAGCATTCTTACAAGCACAAGTTCCCCATCCTAAAACAGTTGCAGACTATAAGAAGACTACCTTTGAGTTTGATGTAAAGGATGTCCATCCAGTGGACCAGATGGATATGCATAGGAAGACAAGAGAGATGATATTATATATCTTGATAAATAACTCAATGATTTCCTCAAAGTTGCAGGTATCCCTGAAAAATATTCATACCCAATTGAAGTTGGAGAAAATCTCTTCTTTGGCCAAGGACAACAAAATCAAGTCATTAGAAGAATTGGTGTTGAAGATTGGTTATGACCCAACAAATGTCAAGGAAGCATAGGAGTTATCAAAAAATAAGAACGTTGATATAAAATCTCTTACAAAGAAGTCGAAGCTTCCATCTACAGAAGATTCACAAGCCAAAGAAGTGGCTAAGACTAAAGGCCACAGAGAAGAAATGTTGAAGCTAATCATGGAACAAAATGCAAAAATAAGAGAAATGGAAGCTGAAATGGATAAATTGATAAAGGAAAAGAAACAAAATGTGAAGATGGGCATGATCTCACTGGAGGCAGTCCCTCTGACAGGAATTAGAAAAGTAGAAGCATCCACATCAGCAGAAATTCCATCAGCAATCCCAGTACAAGTTTCATATGCATCTGACAAACTTGTAAAATCCATGGAAGGCATGTCCATCCAAGGGGAAGAGATCAGGAAACTGCAAGAAGAGGTAAAGAACTTGCAGGATTTGAAGTCGATGTTCTAGATTAGTCACCAGGAAGATATGCAAAATTCTCAAAGGCTTAGTCAACATTTACAACAACTAGATAAAGAGACTTCCATGGAAAAAACCTTAGCCCAAGCTAAGGAAAATATTTGGGTAGATATCAACAAGTCAATGTCAGAAATATGGCCATCCATACAGATCATATTTGAACATCATGAGTTAGTATAGAAATCCATAGGAGCAATTGAGATCATCAAGGAAGATTTAGGAGAAATACCCTTAGAGGCTAGTGAATTTATCAGATTTCTAAACTCCAAAAACAAGTAGGAGTTAGAAGAACTAGAAATTGAGGGTATAACAGAGACCATCCTTGAGATTAAGAAGGTCCTGACCAATAAAGGATTGATGTTGCAGCTAGAATAAAAATCTCAAGTGATGGACATAGGTGTGCATAGATTTTTTAGTAAGTTCGAAGTGCTACACACAAAAGGGCTTCCTGGATTGTTAGTACTTAATGACAAATTGATCTCTATGTCTGATTACAAATAGAAAATGAGTGCAGTGGAAAAAGACAGATCAAATTTTGTAGGGATACAAGGAAGAATTACCGGTAAATATTTCTTGGAGACACTACAACTATACTTGAGTATTCAGCATGATATTAAGCATACCTTCATCACTAAGCCTACCTTTTCCAAGTACATAGAAATGGATGAGATATACAAGAAATTACTCAATATTTCTATCCCACGTAAAAAGAGGTGGTAAGATCTATGCACTTTACTTGAGTAGAGACAGTTTTGGTGTTCTATTCAACATGGAGTAGCCAACCAAAGTCAAAGAGATGATTCACCACCCACTTCCACCAAATCATTACAAGGGATCTGAGAAAATCAACAAATCCCTATAGTTTGTATTTTAGAGATCTAGTTAGTTATATATTCCTCCATAATATCCTTGTCATTTATGATAGGATCTGATGTAAATAGTTTTATAAATACTTCTCTCTTCAAAGTATTATGGGTTGATTTTTGCACCAAGGAGATATTGTGTAAATGTTCAAAGGATCGACCAGTAATAAAAGAGGCTTATTCACAGGATTCTTGTGTCAGATTGTTGGTGATGTCTTTCTCTCTTTGTCAAATGTTTTCTCATTCTTTGTAATCATTGCATGTTTTTATAAATTCTAATCATTAAAAGAAACTCTAAAGAACATAATTTATTTCATTATACTTTGTATCTGGGTTTTTAATGATCTTCATGTTTTCCATCTGAAACTGAGTGAAGGAATTCTTAACTGCTCCTCTACTTAGTGGAATTTCCCCTCTTTTCTCTCTTATTCATTCCATTTAATCTAAATTGATCCAACAGTCTTACTACCCTACCCTATGACAACCTCATAAAAATCTGAAACTAATCCTCATTTGTTTTAAAAATACCCCATAGCCCAATGGAAATTTAAGCATTCTTTCAGCCAATCATTTCAAAAAAACAAACAAAACTCAAACTTTCATAACTAGCCTAACATTTTAAAACTCAAACAAATCGAAATCATATAGAGAGATCCCTCTCTGAAAATGGCAGGGCTAGATCTCATCTTCAAAAGTGGTTTGGTATTTACCTTTGTCTTTTCTTCTACAACCTCTGGAAATTATAGAGTGATAATAGTATTCTTCAACCATGTCATCCTTCCATACTTTCTTCTTTGTAGCCTCTTCATAAAAAGTAGGATCTACATCAATGATATCAATTAGCAATTCCATGTAGCTAAAATATGATTGTGGTTTCTTACTTTCTCTAAAATTTCCTTCTAGAGCACCATACTTTTATGCATCTTGAATAATCTCTCGAGCCCAATATGGTCTTCTCTTATTTGTAATCATCTCTCAGGGTGGAGCTTCCATTCTCTGTGGTTCTACCATATCATGATCTTCTGGAGCATACTCTTATGGTACAACTTCATTACCTGTATTTGTATCTGCAACTCTAGGAGCTTCAAGATCCTCATCATGGACCTCATCTATATGAGTCTACCTCTATCTACTGAAGGTTGCATCCTCATTGAAGGCAACATCTCTTCTAGTCTCAATCTACTTGTGACTAGGGATGTAGACTCTATATGCCTTCAATGTCTCACTATATATAACAAATATACCCTTCTTTCCTGAAGGATCCAACTTCGATCTCTTATCCTTGGGACATGCACATATATTGGACAACCAAATATTCTTAGGTGGCTGACCTCTGCCTTTTCTCTTGCAAACATTTATTCTAGTGTATTATTCCCAAGTATATGATGAGGAATTGTTTTATGCACATATAAAACGGTCCTAGCTTCTTCTTCCCATAGATGCATCAGTGAACAATGATCATGAATAATGGCCTTTACTGCTTCCATTATCATCTATTTCTTTCTTTCTACCACACCATTATGTTGAGGATTGTAGGGAGTAGAGTGCTCCCTCTTAATCCCAAATTCTCTACAGAATGCTTTGAATTCATACGATGTGAACTCTCCTCCATTATCTAACCTTAAAATCTTTATCTGCTTTTCAGAAAGATTTTCTACAAGGGATTTTAATTCCTTGAACTTTTTTAATACTTTGCCTTTTGTTTTCAAGAAATAAATCCAATTTTTACGTGAGAAATCATCAATAAAAGAAGCATAATATACATACCCTCTAAGTGAAGTGGATGTCATTGGTCCACACACATCTGAGTGCATGATGTCCAAAACTCCTTTGGCTTTGTTGTCACTGCTTGGAATGGAATCTTCACATTCTTTCCTTGTGCACATCCCTTGCATATATGATTCACCTGAATCTCTAGCAAACCTTTCACCATCTTTCTCATGATCGGTAATGCTTTGTAATGTATGTGAGCAAGTATTTTATTCCATAGCTCACTCAGATTTACTATATAGTGAACTAATGTTGAATCTGAGTGTCCCTTTAATGTTTATAGACCTCCTTCTTAAACACTAATCACAATAACATCATCAATAGACTTTCCTCTTGGCCACATAAGAAATTCACCATCAATGAAGGAACCCGTGAATCCTTTCTCATCCAATGATGAGATAGAAAGGATATTATTCTTCAAACCAAGTACATACAAAACATCTTTCATCTTCATAGGATTTTTGGAATCCAACCTATAGGAGGATTATCCTAGACTCCTACCCCTTTAATGGGATACATATAGACATCATCGAGCTTCACCTTATGAGGTGAATCCTTCTGAACCTGTTTTGAAAGAGAACCCTTGTAACCGGGCATGTGCTTAGAAGCACCATTATCAATAATCCATGTGTCACTTCCATGAGTGATTGTCCCTGTAAGAGTTGATATCAATACATATTCTTCACTTGAATCATCTTATTTTTCTTTCTTTTGAACAGGTTCATTATCTTTTGCGGCATGATCATGATGTCTTTTATACTTTCCTTTTTTGGTCTGATCTTTTGCGTGAGGATAATTTCTAGCAATGTGTCCCATATTCTTGCATATGTAGCATTTGTAACTTGAATAATCCTTTTGAGTCTTTTGTATCTTTTGAAACCTACTATGAAGATGATCCTCTTTTCTTCTCTTTCATTTTCTTGTATGTGTTTCTAGTGCTTGATTTTCATCATTACCCAACGTTTCTTCTCTTGCTACCAATTTAGCTTCTTCTTGAGTGCAATATTCCCATATCCTATTGAACTTTTTTATCTTTCTTCTTGAAAATATTCCTTGAATAAATTATTCCCAAGGATTTGGGAGACCATTCAATGTAGTCATTACTAGCTCAACTTCTTCAATTGTCTCTCCAATGGCTTCAAGTTGTTCTTTGATTTGAGGTACCCTCGTGAAGTAGGATCAAATGATTTTTGAACTCTACATATTCACACTCTTTAGATGTGTCCTCAATGTCATCTTTCAATTGATATTATTTCCTTTATATAATCGGGATAAGGCATCAAACATTTTCTTTCGAGTCTTCAATTATGATACATGAGGGATTAAGTGATCCTTGATAGAATCTACAATGATCCTCTTTGCCTTAACCAAATTCTTCGTGTACTTTTCTTTAGCCTTATCTCCCTCTAGCTCTTGAAATTATTTTTCAATGAACCTTTCTCGTTCATTCTCTTCTAGAATGAGTATCACTCTATATTTCCATGCTTGGAAGTTGTCATCACCCTCAATATTCTCATCAAGCTTAATGTTGGAAGTAATTCTACCCCGTGATCTAGAAATATGAAAAAAATTGAAACTTTAAAAAAAATGAGGTTTGGACTTACCAGATAGTGTGTTATGTCAAGACAACCTCCTTTCTTCAAGAATCTGCTTGAACTCAACCTTTATATTCCAGACACCTTGACCTAGGGTTTTATGAGTAAACCCTAATTTTTCAAATTCAAAATTTTGGAGATATGATCCGGGGAGAAAATGTGCCCTCCTTAGGCGACCTTGTTGGTGGCTTTGGGAGTGCTCAATGATATTTTCAATAGGGAAAATTGATTATATTTCTTCCAGTGGTCAAACTATTCTGAAGGAAACCAACTCTAAAACCATGTTAAATTTTGGTATGCTCATTTAACCATAGAAAATGTTACACCATCGTCACCCAACCATAGGCACTTACACATTCCACCCCCGAGAACAGTAACCTTTTCTTAGATAGATTATGGTGAGTCCAGTCTAGAACCAACAGATAAACCCTAGCACAATGACTAGCTTAACCAAAAATACCAACAAAGTTGTAGCAACAACACAATACTGAGAGAGCATACCTTTACCAAGAGAAGCGCACAAAAGAGAGATACCAGAAAGATTGAGCAAGGAGAGACTTCACTGGTGCAACTGTTGCATCACCTTCCTTAGACTTGCGCCTCCTTCTACATCACCATTGTAGTTGTTGCAATTTTTTCTCCTCAAAAGCGCACCCTAACTGAGTGAGTGAGACTGTGTTTCAAATGAGCTAGTGCCTGACTCTATTTATACTATCTTGTCCAAGTGACTTTCCATGTGGGGTCGACTTCTCTTTCTAGAGCCTTCTAATTATTTATTACTATTCTCCTTGGGCCAACTTCTCTTCTAGGGTATTTCCACATCTGTTTAATGGTTCTATTGCTTCCGAAATATTCTTTTCTAAGCACAAAGGTTGTCCTAGAGGTTAATACCTCCCGCAAGTACCAAAACATCAACATGTGTTTCCATCAATGCAAAGGGGGGATATTTTTGGATAGTTGGTTGTCATTGATGTCAAAACTTGGAGTGTTTGACATACCCCATAGTTGTGGTCAATATTGATGGTGATTTAGTTGTCATTGATTTCAACAAGAGTGGTTGATGTTAGGATATTTGATGGGTGCATTTGATGAAGTCTACACGAAGCCCCAGAGGTGTGGTCATGAGACCATAAGTTGTTTGAGGAATAAGTACATGAAGGACAATGTAAATATAGGTAACACACTCATAGATGGATATTCCTCGTCATTTAGTTTTTGTTGATAGGTGGTATGCCACGTGGTTCCTCACAGTTGAGGAGATATTCCCTTGTGAAGTTGGAAGCCCCAAAGAATGGTTAAGAAGCCCCTAGTTCGTTACAAGTGAATTAATTAAATGGTAAAGTTGTTATAGAAAGAAAGTACAGGTTGGCCCTAAAGTGAGGAAAAGGTATTGATTCAAAAATTATAAATACACATCATTAGACATTCATTTGAGATACACACATGCATTAATTGAATATCTATCTTATGAGAATATTTTGGTTTATTAGCAAATTTGAGGTCGAGTCTTAGGAAACGAAGAAAGTATGAAGGAAGAGTGAATGTTTCAGAGCTATAGAGTGTTAGGGATTATCTATAATCCTAATTAAACCGACCCTTGTGGGTCATCTTCAGGGTGTCACGTGAAGAACCCATGTGGGTTGCCTAGGGCTCATCATGTGAGAGCTCGAATGACTTGTAGTCTTTGTCCCATGAGGACAAGACAAAACTGGTGAGAGATGTTGGTACTAGGTTTTTGATGCCCAAGGTGTTCTACTTATCTGTTATATGATACATCAAGGTGTCTACAGGATTACAGGTAAGCTTATGCACTAGTTTTGAGGCTTATGCTTGGCTATGGTATGGTACATGCTTGAGGCATGTCTTGTTGATGTTGGTACATGATTTGGTACACCTTAGTGATGACATGATACCTTGTTAGAAGTACACTCTTGTCTATCTTGATATCTAGTATGGTGCATTGCTACAGACATAACTTTATGATGTTGGTACTTGTTTGAGGTACACCATTGATAAAACTTGTTTGGTACATATTATGGTACATGGTCTAGGGATGATTATCATGTTGATTGAGGTATATGGTTGATGATATGGTGAATGGTTAGAGGCATGTTTTGGTGATCTTGGTACATTCTTGAGCACCTTGTTGAGGCACTTCATTGTTGATATATTATGGCACATGGTGTATGGGATCATTGAGACATATCATGAGTGATATGGTATATGGTTGAGGCACATATCATGGTACACAATTTATGGTAAAGTTGGTACATGGTTGATGGTATGGTACATGTTTGATTCATGACACAGTACATGGTTGATACATGGTATGGTATAGACTGATGTACATGGTATGGTACAGGTTGTTGTACATGGTATGGTACAGTCTGATGTGCATGGTTGATGCATGGTTGGTACAGGTTGATGTACATTGTTTGGTGATGTTTGAGCATATGTTTGAGAGGTGTTCTTGGTGATAAAGGATCCATTTTTGTATCAGTGATAGTGATAGTGGAAATGAAAATGGAAGTGACAATGCCAGTGATGGTGATAGTGATCCAGGTGGATATTGGGGGCCACCCATCTTTTCCAAATGGCTCAAAACAGTTTTCTGGCCATTTTGGCAATTTACTATTTTTAGCAGGTTTTAACTTCCGGGGCCATTTT
>JZKD02S0031513.1:0-18832 GCA_000966675.3 Picea glauca
ATTTTCTAACATTTAATCTCAAATTCCCTTTTAATACTAAAATGAATAAAGTGGAAAATAATAAGGTGAAACCCAAATGTATTTATGAAAATGATGTCATGAAAGGTTAATGGGGCGATGAAATGTGAAGAATAATGAAGGAAAAGGTGGATGAAAATATGACATTTCTGAGCCCCAACATACCCCCCCAACTTAACTTGTTGCATGTCCTCATGCAACCATGCATGGATCTTCTCAATAAATTTTGTCATTTGAATGTTGGCTTTGAGTGATGATAATGAATGTTTCCGAGATGGGATTTACATGAGTAACAACTAACATTTTCTTATTGTTGGTTCTTGTGTGACAACCATGAATATAAAGAATGTTGGTTCTTGTGTTAACAACATTCATTTTGTTATTTGTTCTCTTGCTGTTATGATAATAATTTGCCCATATTCTTACTGAAAAATATATGCTATCAATGTGGATAAGGAAACATCACTGAGTATAAGAAAGCCCTTTTTTATATTTGTGAATAATTCCAATATGTATATCAGTGCTTATAAAGCAAAGTGCAACAGAGTATCGTTGGAAAATAAATGTTCATAAATGGTAAATGAGATGAAAAAAATGGAAGGATGGTAGAGGAAGAATGGAGTGATGACAGTGAATAAAGTCCCCTACCCACCAAATGAACTGGTTGCATGTCCTCATGCAATGTGGCATAATTCATAGAAGTGAAAAGGAAAGGGAACTTGGTGAGGGAATTTTCCAAACTATTCATTGCTAGTAGTTGAGGAATTACATGATTAAATTTTAGAAAATAATATACCTCCACTTACCCAAAATGTTGATGAACTATGGAATAGGAATATGGCTGATGCGACTACTAGAGCATGGAAGATGTCACTGCTGTAGGGTCATGTGAAAAGTGACTGCTGCTGTAGCTACGATTGCTGTCTGCTGGATCAGAGAATGTGAAGTGGAGGAATCTGAACTGCTGCTGAATGAATCATGGAAAAGAGGAAGTACGAAAGTGGAACTGTAGTACTCTTAGATAGCTGAAGTCATGCTATTGTAACTGCTGAGGAAGTCAGGAAAAAGTGTACAATATTCACCTGCTACTAAACTTGATGGTACAATTCTAGTCATGCAAATGAATGTGTCAATGTCGAGCATGAAAATAAGTCATTGGATTACCGAACATTGATGAATATCGTTAACCGATGCAAGACAAACTCACAATTGATGTTAATGAGTGCCAAGGTACCTGAGTACATCTTGCGAAGTGTGAATGAATGAGCTGATGTCGAGCCACTTGCAAGATTTGATGATCAAGGGACATTGATGCATTACCATGATTGTCAGCGAGAGAACTTTCCATTAAGGCATGCAAGCCTCCAGGTACTCAAAATAGACTCTAGTCTATATCCCAGATAAGGTGCTGAAGTCGATGGGGAAAGACTTGTTGAAAGGTGGGCCTTAAGGAATCCCACATCAATCAATGCGAGTTTGTAAAATGATTGGTAGGACTATAAATAAAAATATCTCAGTAGCAACAATGTTTATGGCAAGACAATGTAGTCATGGAAAAGGAGCTAGATAGTTTTATTGACAAGGCAAAATGAGCAGGAAAATATAAAGAGATGTATGCGACTCAGAAAGATAGGTGTGTGTGAAATCATGAAGGATAATTCAATGGAAGATGGGCTTCAACACATGGATGACCATTCTGCTTTGAAGGAGAAATGGGGGAGAACATTCATGACGCAAATGGGTTTATGAAAAGGTTTTTGTGTAACAAAAAACATCATGATGTTTATGATGAGTAACAACTCCTTCAAGCAGTCAACAAAGCATGTTTTTTTCAGAAAAGTTTTTATGATTCTTGAAAGTCACTTTTGGAAGAAATTTGATCGTCTTTGAACCTGTAAAATGTTAGCAATAATCTGCAACAAATAGTGTGAGAATATCGAAAACATAAAGTGCCGAAATTAATACTAATGCTATCAACCAAATGAAAAAATAAATAAAATGCATTTTTACTGGTTGGTGATTGCACATTTTTGACAATCCTCTTCGTGAATACCTGGTGAAGTGACTTCACAATAATTTTAACATAAAAAGATAAAAAGCATGATTTCAATGATGTTTTCAGGAAATGTGAAAATCCATTTTTATTTTTATTTTTAGAATATTTGATTTGTTTTCAATTTTTTTATTGGCAGTATTGCTTGTATGCAATTGTACAGGGATCCAAATGTGCTCTTTGTGGACGCTTGCACTTAAAGATTTTATGAAAACATTTTTATCATCACAATCTGAGTAGATACCACTACCTGTTCGACCACATACAACACGAAGTAAAACCATAACTAAAACAAATAACAAGAACTTCTTTATCCATACATTTTTTATTTTCATAATAATTTTTCTTTGTATGGTTTTATTTATTCATCTATTTTTTATTGTTTTTCTTAATAAAACAAATGAAATGTTTTTATTTTTTTTATTTTTTATGGTTTCATAATTTTTATTTTATTTTTGTTTTACATATCAAAGAAAAATGCAAAAAAATAAAAATAAAAAAATAGAAAGGATACTAACGGAAAAATGGAAAACAAAGCACCCAAAATTAAAATCTTCCTTCTCGCATGCAATCAACATTATAGGAGTATAATTTTCATTCTCATGGATGCTAACACCAGGGGTGACTCCAACAATAACCGAGTTCCAACAGAACACATAACTAACATATCATTGCCAAATCATTAAATCGCTGAAAACATAGCATAAAGAGTGGCGTGGATGGGGTTTGAACCCATAACCTCCTTCCATAAAATCGGATCTCCCAACCGAGTTCTATTATTGTGATATGAATTGCATTCGAAAATTTTTATTATTGTTTTTGTTGCAGGCTGCTACAGGGGTGTATTTGTAGGGTGTAACAACGAACGTCAAATGTGATTTTCTCACAAACGACGAACTGGTTTGAGATGAAATTTTGCAAGAAGGTTCCTATGGTATGAATGCTTCTACACGCCGAAAATCAACAATACCCACATCACGGTTTTTGAGAAAAATGAAAAATGGATGAAGGTGACTATTCTTGATTTTTCCCAAATTGTAAACTGGGTATGGCTGAAATTTTGCGTGTCGGTTCCTATGATCCCAATTCATTTGCACATAAAAAATCAGAGCCATCCAATGCATGGATCTCGAGATATAAACGAAATGGATGAAAGTGTTGATGCTGATTTTCTAAAAAAATGTGTACTTGGTTGAGTTGAAATTTATTGGGTTTGTTCATCAAAATATTATACACTTCCTATCCAAAAATCACGAGAACCCAGTTCTCCACTTGTGAGATATCTTCAATTTAATTTCTGCATTTTGTATTTTGTTTTTTATTTTTTTATTTTTTCTGTATATATATATTTTAAATACAACTAGAAATTTTGTTAGCATTTGAGACAAATCAGATTGAATAAAATTCTTTAGCAAATGGAGACAAATTAATTTTGAAAATTGAAGACAAAAATTGATTTAAACATTTTTTTTCAGATCTTCAACAGTACCAAAACATTCCTCAAAACATCTCATAGCCATTCCTTTGATTTCTACTTTCTGATCTTCCAGATCGCAACAAGGCGTAGGAAGAGAGCATACTTATTTGAGAGCATACTTATTCAAAACAAATAAAAAAACTTAAAAATAAATCCTACCTACACTACGCTAATTAAAAATGAGAGATTAGTTACGTGTATTCAAATAGCCAAGGTAGCCATGCACGCAACAATAATAAGAATATGTTTTCTTTCAATTTCGCAAATGACAGTCGGGAATATGTATGAACATGTGAAATTAGCGGTTGAAACTGTAAATTAAGAAAATAAAAAGAAAAACTAAATGAATCTAACCTAGTACTCACTTGAAACCATCGTTCGATTAGGATTTCGTAGGTGTGTTGTTCCTCACTCAGATCATGTTGTAACTCCTCTTCATCTTCCTCGATCTCCTTTTCGGTCAATTGTTCGTCATCGGATGCATAAGAGTCTTCAGATGTTGGATCTTCAATTGTTTCTTGAGGAGTATTTAAATCTTTGATCCTTGTCAAGATATCCTCTTCATGGGAAGAGAAAATCCTGGCATCTACCAAGATCTGAGTGAGTAGTTACAAACTGACATTCATTGTTAAACCATGTTAAAAAAAGGATTCTTACAACACCCAAATCAAAATAAAAAACTTAAAAAACACTGTTGCTAAAACATAAAAAAAATTACTCTTCACAGTTGCGGAAATTAAACGCTCTTGATATTTGGTAGGGACAGTGAGTAGTCTCCTCTCACGAGCTTCTATGACCCTTAGAACCAACACATGTAGATCACACTTGCAAAAATTAAAAACTCTTGCATAAATTGAAATTTGCAGGAATTAAACTAATTTTACCTAGTTGGTAAGGAGAACATGAGGAGTCTCCTCTCACAAGCTTCTATGACCCCTTACCAACACATCTAGATCACACTTGCATGAATTAAACACTCTTGCATAAATTGAAATTTGCAAAAATTGAAACTACTTTTACCTAGTTGGTAGGGAGAACATGAGGAGTCTCCTCTCACGAGCTTATATGAACCCTTACCAACACGTCTAGATCACACTTGCATGAATTAAACACTCTTGAATAAATTGAAATTTGTAGAAATTGAAATTACTTTTACCTAGTTGGTAGGGAGAACATGAGGAGTCTCCGCTCACGAGATTCTATGACCCCTTACCAACACGTCTAGATCACACTTGCATGAATTGAAATGAAAAAGAAAATAATACCTCAATCCATTGTGCGTCCCCGGAAATGACGCCAAAATGTTGGGCTCTAAAAATGTTCTAAAAACAACTTCTATGCATCAGCCAAAGGTAGGTGCTAGCACAAGCATTTTACTTGTTGCCTACGTAGGTTCTTACCTTGCATTTTCAATACCCAACCTCCAAAGATGCAACACATGTAAAGGAACAACAATCGTAAAGGGAACGACAATTGTTCTATTCAAATGAACGACACTTCCTGTAAAGGGAACAACAATCGTAACAAGGGGACAACAGTCGTTACATTGGGCCGAACTAATGTTGAATTAATTGCATCGTAGTACTGCACCAACTATCTAATTTGTCAATCCGAGGTTCGTAAACTTACGAAGCACGCGCAAAGTATATGCAAGATTGAAGCAGGACTAATCTAATATAATGTTTAAGCTACAATTGAAATTGAATCATTAATCTAATGCAGGAAATTGAAACACATGACTTGGAATTGAAGTTAATCTAGGAATGGGAAATTGTGCAAATGAAAGTAATCTAGGAATGAGAAATTGCGTAAATGAAACTAATCTAGGAATGGGAAATTGCGTAAATGAAATTAATCTAGAAATGGAGAACTACATGAAGGAAAAGAAAATACAACATGTGAAGAGTTGAATGACACAACAACATATGTGAGCTCACGCAAATGAAAGAGTCTTACATTACAATAATCAAATCAATATTCATAACAAAATAATGAAATCATGGAAACCAAAACCATGAATCAAAGCTAAGAATCTCTTTCTCTTTCAAATTACAAATCTAAGACTAATCTAGATTTATACTTGAATCTTAATGACTATTGTTAATGACTACTCTAATTCCATCCTAATTACCCCTCAATGATTACTACTCTACTACCCCTTCATGAAGAGAGATCACTCTCTTTTATACATGAGATCCTTGAAGATAAGATAACCATCTCATAATTACAGATCCACTATTCTCTCAACTATTTCCCATTATTACAAAATATGATCCCTTCAAATCCTTACACACATTTCTCATACATATTGGATAAGATATTCCAACCAAATCTCCATGATCTTCTTCTTGGAATGGGCTTGAATTATCTCCTCAGATATTGAAATGGTGGAGGAAGTATTCGAGAAGTCCTTTTGAATTAATCCTTCTCATATTCCTACACATTACAAAGCTCACACAATTTTGAGATATATATGAAAACATGTTGATTTTCTAACATTTAATCACAAATTCCCTTTTAATACTAAAATGAATAAAGTGGAAAATAATAAGGTGAAAACAAAATGTATTTATGAAAATGATGTCATTAAAGGTTGATGGGGCGATGAAATGTGAAGAATAATGAAGGGAAAGGTGGATGAAAATAGGACATTTTTGAGCCCCAGAAGAATGCAAGACTGTATCCTTGGCGCCACCACAGTCTCAGAAGCCTCCTCACGCTCCTCATATGACACTGAATCATACATCAAAGGTTGTCCTCTCAACATATATAACCTGTTCACCCGATTACCGATCAACTGCAGCTCTACCGGGTCCACTCCCTACCTGTAGATAAAGACATGTTCCCTCTTGAACAATACACATTATCCTACATCCTCCAAGGCTGAGACTAAGAGAAAGTTAACCCTCAACCCTGGAACAAATAGAACTCCATCAAGCTCCAAGAGTTCCCCAAACTAGAGTTGGAATCTAACATTCCCAACTCCACGTACAAATTTCGCCATACCACCTTCATTTACCACTTGTCAGCCAGGACCAATCTTTTTGAAATCTGTGAATACTCGCCAGATTCCTGTCATGTGGCTAGATGCTCCGCTATCCACAATCCATCTGCTATCACCTCCAAATCCTCCGTTGCAGACAATGGAATTGAGGGTCACCATATAAAATTCCTTTTCGTACTTTTAAGCAAAGTCCTCCATGGGTGTTGTAGCAACTGTCTCAGGCCCTTCTGGTTCCTTCTTCTTCTTCTTCCTCTCAGGACAATGAGAGGTAAGGTGCCCCAACTGGTTAACAATAGCATCTGACTTTACTCAAGTCCCTTCCAGAACTTCCTTTCTTCTTGCTCTTTTCTGCAAGAGAAACATTCTCATCAGTTCTGTCTATCTTCTGTTCACTGTTCTAAGATATTTCTCTGATATCCTCCTGAGTGAAATCATCCCATAGTCTGCTCCAATCTGGTATATGATCACATCCCACCACAAACTTCATGAAGACTTCCCATTCTTTGGTGAATCCATTTAAGGCTATCCTCACCAACTCAGAATCCATAATGACCTCTCCAACAACTGCTAGCTCATCTTTAACTTGAGCCAACCAGGTAAGATAAGAAGAGACACTCTCCTCCTTACCCATCTTGGTATCATGCAACTTAGCCTTCAAGGCCATCTTCTGGTTCTCGTTCTTCACCTCGAACAAGTTTTTAAGTGCATCCCACATCTCCTTGGCAGTCTTTTTCTCATCCAAGTGTGGGATAAGGTGATCCTTCACCCCATCTAGAATAATCCTCTAAGATTTGGCTTCCTTGGTCTCATGCAAGTCCAAAGCAACAGGATCTATTGCAGGAGCTGCTACAACAGAGTTGACATAGTTATAAATCATGTTCTCCTTGAGAACGATTGAAATTTAGACCTTCCATTGAAAATAGTTGGAAATTCCATCCAACCAATTCTCATATTTAATTCTTGCAGCCATATTCCATGTCACAACTCAAGGAAAACAATCACACCCTTTCGCCCAAAAATCACACTGCCCACTGTCAGAGACAAAGCTTTGATACCATGTAGATTTTTAATGACAAAAATCAGCAAATGAAATTTTTGTCATACACTTAGCAACCTAGAGATAATTGTCTTCATAAATTTCATAAATGCATAAACCCACATTCAGAAATTTCCATAAGCAGAAATACACACTGCTAAGAAAAATAGCAGTGAAAATAACATAGTGGACAACAACCCATAACACTCAGAAATTTAGTCAAATGCCAGGGAAAACCCCAATGTGGGGAAACCCAACGAGAGAGAGAGATCTATTATTCAGCTTCAGGAAAGTACATATCAACAACAAAATAACATTTCCAGCCAAGGAAAATACCTCACAACACCAAATCTATCCCACAAAAATCTGCCTCGTTTTCTGTGCCAAACCCATACTATTGTACGACCTCCTCCGCTCCTCATTTTCCATGCCCACAGTCAGTTGTACGGACTGTTCTATACAACACAGAAACATCGAACAAAACCTTGAAAACCACACCTAAAAATGCCTCAATTTTTGTTCCAAATCCATACGACTATACAGAATCGTACGGACTATACAAATGGTACGGATCAGTATAGTACGACCTCCCACAACAGAAAAATATTTTGGCCCAAAACTCACAATTCTTTTCTTGGGATTTGTGACCTCTTTCCTTGGAAAATGTGCCCTCTTTGTTGCCCATTTTCCTCTCTCAAGATTAATCAAAAAATCTCTCTAACTCAACTCCTCTCATCTTCTCGGTGTCTTCTCTACTTGTCTTGCACACTACCCAATACATTATTTTATAATCTGAAAATGACATTCTCCCCCCAAAGTGTCTTTCCACCTTCCCCAACCCTAAATCTGTTGGCACAGGGGTATACCCAGGGTTCAGCTCTAACAACGCACCAACAATCCCTAACTACTGGACCTTTCGGTAACACCTGTGAAGCAGATGCAATCTCACCCAAAGTAGCTATAGGGGGTTGCAGGACACATGTGTCTACAACTAGAAGAAATGCAGAGTGGATTCAAAACAACAACACACAACTATCTAGTTATGCTTTACCTTCCTTAAACCTACTGCGCAAGTTATATTTCAGATCTAATAGAATATCACAATAGAAGCATATCAAATGTCAAATATCACAACAACAATCACACATAACACAAGATATACGTGGTTCACCCCCACCCCGGGGCTACGTCCACATAACGGTGCTTTATAAGTTATTAAGATGAAAACATACAGTTCTTTTCTATGCTCTTAGCTAGCAGATCTTCTTTGTTTCTCTCTGTCTTCCCTCCTCATGCACCCAGCTACAGGGTTCATCTTTGCACCCAGCTTAAGATCTTACAATACCAGAAGGCCCTCACACAAAACACTTCTCTCTCACACAATAGTACTCACTCAATCACAAAATAACAATGAAATCTCAACCAACTTATCACCAACCTGTCTAGGGTCCTTTAGACCTTTATTTATACATTACAATCATTCACTGACATCCTTAGGTCAAGACCTAAGTGTCAAAACCCTAGATACCAAAACCCTAGGTGTCTAAAACCCTAGGTCGACTTGACCCATGTTTTCAGGGCTTCGCCAGCCTGTCTTTCCTTCCTTCTTGCGTGGTGCTCCAAAGCATCCAACAGTGGATTTCTCTGCTTCCTGAGTTGTCCACGATCCATCTTCCTTACTGATCTGTCATCCTCGATCTCCTCATCCAATGACTTGCTTTCTCTTACTTCACACCGTCTTTTCTACTTTTTTTCTCACTTCAACCTAGTAACAGTCACTGTGTCTTCCATGCAGTTCGCTTTCCATATTTTCTTCCTTAATATTCACTTACTTCCATACCCAAGGGCCAATAGGCCCCCAACACTCACCTGTGACTCATCCTAAGGCACTTCAGGTTTGATCCTTCTAATTTTCTTCATCTTTAGGCTGTGCGAAGCAGCCCGTGATTTCTTCTCTTTCCCTCCCCGCTGTGTGAAGACTATCTTTTTTGTGTCTGGTACCCAGTTTCAACTGCACCTAGTACCTAGACCCTATTCCTTATACTTTTAATGAGAGCTGCGAGGCAGCTGGTTGTTGTAATACAATTTCAATCAGCTCCCATTCACCAAACCTTCCTTCCATTCCCAATTCAAGGTCTTCAACTGTGCAACTCCTTTTGTGACATAGAAAACCTCATATGGCCCTAGCCAATGTGTTCTAAACTTTTCTGGATGCTTCATGAACTTACTGTCATATACCAATACTAGATCTCCTTGCTTTAAGGCTTTTTTCTTGATGTGCCTGTCATGGTAGGCATTTTCTCTTTCTTTCTGAACTTGTTGGTGAAATCCTGTAATAAATTAGTCTTATTCTAGCTCGACCAACTACGCAAGCCTCTCTTGCACAGAGCCAGTGTCATCCATATATATAAAGGCTACAATTCTCAGACTAGAAACCAAATATTCCACGGGTACACCTGCTTCTAGACCATATACCAATTTAAAGGGGGTCTGCATGGTCAGTTTCTTGCAAGTGGTTCTATAGGCCCATAATACTACTGGTACTCTCAAATCCCAGTCATCCCTGTTCACACTACATATCTTTGTTAGCGTTGTCTCCAAGATCTTATTGAATGCTTCAACTATCCCATTTGCTTGTGGATGATAGGGCGTGCTCTTCTGATGGTGAACTTCAAATTCCCGAGTCAAGGCTTCAATAGTCTTGTTAATAAAATGTGTGCCTTGATCGCTCATAAGGATCTTTGGGCATCCAAGCTTGGTTATGATATCATCAAATATGAAGCGCGCAGCTGTAGTTTCACTACAGTCATTGAATGCTCTTTCTTCGGCCCATCTGGTCAAATACTCTGTCACAGTGATTATGTATCTAGATCCCGTGTGCTTGCCCGAGGGGTTTATAGGTCCCACGAAGTCAATGGCCCATTTCTCAAATTCTTGTAGGGTCAGCTGCGGTGCTAAAGGAATTTCATCTCTTCTGGACAGTTTCCCAACTCTTTGACATACATCACATGCCTTATAGTATTCCTTAGCATCTCTGTGTAGGGTAGGCCACCAAAGGCCAACCCTAAGAATCTTTTGCACTGTTGCTTTCCCTGCGTAGTGTCCTCTTGCGATGCCTTCATGATATTCTTCTAGGATCAATGGTCGCTCTGCCTCCATAACACACCTCCTCAATATCTCATCAGGTCCCATCTTGTATACCTGTCCAACTATAAGTGAAAAGTCTCCAACATGCACTACCAACTGTTTCTTCTGAGTGATCGTATATTCACCGGGTGCCATTCCTGTTGACAGGAACTATATTATCTCCGCAAAGTGATCATTGATATTTCTAATGGCCAACAACTGCGCATCCGACAGTGTATCCTCCAAACCAGTAGGATCTTCTACATGTTCCAACCTTGACAAGTGGTTGGGACCTTTGTTCATTCTTCCTAGCTTAACCACGATCTTGAAATCATATTCCTAAAATAGCAGAAGCCATCTGCATATTCTTCCCCCCAACACTAGCTTGTTGACTAGGTATTTCATCACATAATGATCAATAAACATTTAGATCAATAAGTGTCCTCCCAACAAGTATTGGTGAAACTTCTACAATGCATAAACCACGGCTAACCCTTCTCTCTCAATGGTGGTGTAATTAATCTCAGCTTTTGATGGCTTCCTGCTAGTAAAGGATAATGGTTGGTCAATGTCTCTAGCTCCCGGTTGTGCTAACACAACTCCTAATGCAATGTAAGATGCATTGACATGCACATGAAATTCCTTGCTCCAATCTGGGAAAACCATAATAGGCGCAACAACCATTTTCTGTTTCAGTGTGTCGAAGCTCTGCTGGCATTATTCTGTCTAATGAAACTGACAATCTTTTTTCAAAAGCTTCTCCATAGGTGCTGTGATCTGTGCATAGCCTTTAATGAACTTCTTGGAATATTTGGTATGTCCCAGCACAGTGCATAGCTGTTTGAATGAAGTAGGAGGGGGTAAATCGACTATAATGGTAATCTTGGATGGATCTACCAACAATCCCTTCTTACACACAACATGGAACAACATCACTCCGAAGGGTGAAAAGAAGATGCACTTCTTTAGGTTCAAGGCAATCTGACACTGCCTACACTTATCCAACATTAGTCTTAGACATTCAATATGATTTTGCAAAATGATGAAAACAATCCAATCATCAAAATATGCTTCCAGTAATTTATGTAAAAATTCCTTGAATGCTTCGACCACTAGCCTGGAAAAGATGGCTGGTGCATTCTTCAATCCAATCGACATCACTGTATACTGGTAGGATCCCCATTCTATTGCAAATGTGGTCTTATGGTGATCTTCCTTGGCAATCCAGATTTGTTGGTATCCTGAAAATCCATCTGTAAAGGAATATACCTCCTGTCCTCCTACATTATCTAACACTTCGTTAGTGAATGGTGTAGGGAATGGGTCATGAAAACATGCATCGTTCAACTTCCTGAGATCTACACAGATCCTGATTTATCTGGTCTTTTTGTTTTGTACTACCATCGGGATAATCCACTCTGATTCTTTAACAGGTTCTATGATTCCTGCTTCTAACATTCTGTTAAGCTCAATCTTCACTTTCTCCTTATATTTAGGGTTCAATATGTAGGGTCTCTGTTTAACTGGCCTTGCATCTGGTTTCAAAGGGATCCTCATCTCTCCCATGGGCCCTTTAATTCCCTTCATATAAATGGACTTGGTTCAAAACAAGTCCTGATATTCATGCAATAATTCTATGATCTTGTCAATAGTGGCAACATCCCAATAATCTCCAACATTTGCAAGTTTTGGTGTCTGCTCTATTCCAATGTTGACTTTCTTGATTTTGATCATCTTTTCAATGAAATGTAGTTCAACTCCTGGTCCTTCTATGTCTCTTTGTCCTTCTATTTCAGCGATGTTCACCTTCCTTAGATCATCGTCTTCATCGACATTGATATTTTAATAGCCTTGCAGTTTCTAGAGAGGCGTAGGCCATTCGTCCTCTTCTTGTTCCAAAGGGAGGCTAGGTACCTTTTCAAATAATTTCTATCTTACAATCTGTAATGCTTGATCCACTGTAGGATATTGGTTGTCAAACAAAAAGGTAGTTACAAATTTCTGTGTCATACCTTCCCAATTTGAAGTGATGAGGCACAATTCTGCTTGTAGGTACCAATTGATAGGGGTTGTGTCCAGTGTGTTGATGAATTTGTGTACCCACTTCTCTTGAGGAATTCTTCTCCAGGCTTCCTCGCAACTTCGCACATGGTCCTTCGGATAGCTTCGACCTATGTATCTAACTTCACAACTTTCTACTTGCTCTGAAAATTGCATTGTCATCAAAGTGCGACATTGTACCCAGTCTGTAATGTTGTTTTTGTGTGTCCCCCACCATCTCACTGGAGTTGATTTCAGGGTCTCATCCATTACCAAAAATATTTGTTGTGTTGGTACAATTTCTTCAAAGTTTAATAAGAATGCTTCTAAGTGATTTAGATCATCAAAGGTGGGCAAGTTACTTACTGTTGTGCCGATCCAGTGAACTTCTCTGGTTAATATAGCACATCTCCTTGTAGATACTTCATACATTTTGTTCTTCCAGTTCTCCAATGCTTCTTCTGAATCTGATGAACATGCACTGTCACTTTGCTAGCTTAGGTTCCCATCCACCGTAGGATTAATGTAGTCCTGCTGTCTGGCTGTTAATTTGTATATGTTTTCTACTTCGTATGCGTGGTCTTCTTCTCTGATGGGTTATGTGTATCTCTGACCTTCATCAGGATCCAAAAGTGTAATGACCCCAAGGGCATATCCTTCAAAATTCATTATTATTTTCTTTAAATCAACCACAGTGGAATTATTGAAAGCCCAATCAATTCCTAATAGCACAGGGTAAGGACAACTATCATCAACTATCTCAATCACCTTGAAGTCTGAAAACGTCCTTACTCCATCGATGTCCATAGGGACATGTTCCAGTCTTCCAAAGGGGCTTACAACTGGCTGATTATCCATCCTAATCTTGATAGAGGAATAGATCAACTTAGGTTTTTCCATCAGTGCCCAGGTCTGCTTCGTCATGAAATTGACTTCTGATCCTAAGTCAAGGACTACATAATCTATATCATACTCTCCAATCTGAGCATTAAGGTGTAGTTCTTTATTTGTCCTTCTCTTTTTGGATAGTTGATATACTGCTTTATTCAACAAAGGGCCTACCCTTCCTATCTCATATCGTCTGACCAAATTTTGTAGTTCTTGTATGGATTTTTCATCTTTAATCAACTCTATAAACGTATATAAGAATCTGACAAGTTTACTCACCTCTTTTCCATATTCTGGCAGAGCAGACTGATCGAATGCTAGAGGAATTCCACATTCTCTTACTTCTGGTCATGTCTTTGATGAAGAGCCTTGGTCTCTCCCAAATTATTTTCTTTCCTTCTCAAATATTTGCTTTTCTTTCTTCACATGAAACACTTGTGTCTTCTCTGTAGCTTTCCTGACTCCTGATTCTTCTGTAGTCTTTCCTTGGGTCACTTCGTCTTCTCCTATAACAACGCCTCCTCTAGTGATAACATCGACTTTGGGATCTTCTTTGCTAGTTTCTTCTTTGATTAGTTTTATTTGCTAGTTCTGCTGAGGTCCCCGTCTCTCCTAAAGTTTATCCAGCAATGTTGGACATTCCTTGATAACATGCTCAAATGAATTTCAATAGTTGTAAGAGGTACAAAGGTTCTAAAATTCCCTTGCCAAGTGTCCTGGCTATGCGTAGTTATAACAGATGATCTGGCCTCAACCTTGACCCATACCCCCTCCTCTTCCTCTTCCTCTGAATCCACCACGAGGGTTAAAGTTTCCTCTTCCTGGAGAGTTATACTGCACAGTTCTTCCTTCTTCCTGTACTTCACCTTGAATTTTGTATATATCCCTCGACCTTTCATGCATGAGGTCATAAGCCCTACAATCCCTATCATCGTGTCCTACCGACTTACAGAACATGAAATACATATTTGTGGGTGTCTGGACATATTTTTTCAAATAGTAGCATTCGCCAGGGCGATGTTGATTTCTACATACCTCGAACTAGGGTAGGGTAGCTTGCTTCAAAGGGATTGGAGCTCCAGAGGCCAAGTATTCATGAAATAGGGGACAATTCTCCTTGTCATGGCCTTTTGATTTGCATCTAATACACCAGATGTCTTCTCTTTTATCTTTTCCCTTGTCTTTCTTCATATCTTCGACCTGTACAGATAAGCTATTTAGTTGACTCAAGATTTGACTCATACCTAAACTAGATTCTCCCATAGGGGCTGATTCTAATTTCATGGTGATCTCTAGCGCCTCTAACTGCGAAGCAATATTCTCTTGCATCAGAGGAACTCTGATGTGTGGTAAGAGGGCAACACTGAACCATTCCTTGTTCTTCTCATCTGGGATCTAAAAAATCAAATGGCCTGTCAAGGTCTTAAATATCTGATCAAACTCTACTTGATTTAAGACCTTGACTTCTTTAAGAGCTAAATAAATACCTCTCGGATTGGCTATAGGACTCTACTCTGTCAACAACAAACTCATTAATATACCCTCCAATGGTACTATCAAACCGGTGATATACTGATCTTGACACAAAGTTATCAAATCTCTTGACCTTCTTGATCAATGTTGACATCCAAACCACAGGTGGTCTAGATCTGATCTCAAATTGGGTGTCTGCTAACCTAGTTAGCCACTCGTATAACTCCTGATGAATTCCTCCAAAGAAAATCTCGTGTATATCAGTAAAGATATATCTTCCCACCAATGTTCTGTACTAATATTAGGGTTCTTGTTTTGGGCTTCAATGAAGTCCTTTTCTTGATCTTCTATCCACTTTTGAATCTCTGTCTTCGATAGAAACCACCTTGACATTCCCTCAAGAATATTCTGGTCCCGACAACGAAACCATTTGTTGGCACAGGGGAAGACTTGGGGTTCAGCTCTAACAATGCACCAACAATCCCTAACTACTGGCCCTTTCAGAAACACCTGCGAAGCAGATGTAGTCTCACCCAAAGTAGATATAGGGGGTTGCAGGACACATCTATCTACAACCAGAGGAAATGCAGAGTGGATTCACAAAAACAACACACAACTACCTAGTTATTATTTACCTTCCTTAAACCTATTGTGCAAGTTATATTTCAGATCTAATACAATATCACAATAGCAGCATATCAAATGACAAAGAACACAACAACAATCACACATAAAAAAAGATATACGTGGTTCACTCCCACCCTGGGGCTACATCCACAGAACTGTGCTTTATAAGATATTAAGATGAAAGCATACAGTTCTTATCTGTGCTCTTAGCTAGCATATATTCTCTCTTTCTCTCTGTCTTCCCTCCCTGTGCACCCAATTGTAGGGTTGATCTTCGCACCCATCTGAAGATCTTACAATACCAGAAGACCCTCACACACAACACTTCTCTCTCACATAGTAGTACTCACTCAATCGCAAAATAACAATGAAATCTCAACCAACTTAGCACCAACCCATCCCAGGTCCTTTAGACATTTATTTATACATTACAATCACTCACTGACATCCTTAGGTCGAGACCTCAGTGTTAAAACCCTAGATACCAAAACCCTAGGTGTCTAAAACCCTAGGTTGACTTGACCCACATTTTCAGGGCTTCGCCAGACTGTCTTTCCTTCCTTCTCATGTGATGATCCAAAGCATCCAACAATGGATTTCTCTGCTTCCTGAGTTGTCCACAATCCATCTTCCTTGCTGATCTTTCATCCTCGATCTCCTCGTCCAACGACTCGATTTCTCTTACTTTGCACTGTCTTTTCTGCTTTTTTTCTCACTTCGACCCAGTATCAGTCACTGTGTCTTCCGCGCAGTTTGCATTCCATCTCTTCTCCCTTAATCTTCTCTTACTTCCATACCCAAGGGCCAAAAAAATCCAAAGGCCAATATTAGATCTTTCCTTTTTCAAGATCAAGGGTCATGATCCATTCCCTCCAAAATGAATCACTTGAAATATTAAAGTGATTTCACTTTATTACATAAGTGCTTTATGAAAATAAAGTCACTTTAAAAATAGAAGGTACACTTTATTAAAAAGTCACTTTAATAAAAGAACCACTTAAAACTAATTTATAAAAACTATTACAAATTTAAGTGCCTGGTAGTGTAAACATTAAGCTAACATCCGCATACAAGACAAAACATGCGGAGTACCTCCCGAGCTAAAATGATAACACTCCCTCTTAGCCAGGGATGTACTCGCTGCCATCTCCATCATTTTGTCCCATCACATTGTGCTCTGTAGGAGCTCCCTCTGAACATGGAACCATCCGCAACACCTACAAAAAATTTGAACTAGAATATCTTCTCCTGGAAATATCCCAGAACCCTGAGCTCACTTCATCTTGAGCATTGGTTTGATCAACCTGGCTAAGCCTCCTTCCAATGCTTAGAAGAGACTCTCTCTCTTCTCTTGGAATGCAATACTATATCCTTGGTGCCACCATAGTCTCATAAGCCTCCTCACACTCCTGATCTGACACTGAATCATACATCAAAGGTTGTCCTCTCAAACTATACAACTTGTTCATCCGATTACCGATCAACTGCAGCTCTACCGGGTCCACTCCCTGCCTGTAGATAAAGACATGTTCCCTCCTGAACAATATGAAATATCCTACATCCTCCAAGGTTGAGACTGAGATCAAGTTAAACCTCAACCCTGGAACAAAGAGAAATCCATCAAGCTCCAAGAGTCCCTCAAACTTGAGTTGGAATCTAACATTCCCAACTCCACGTACAAATTTCACCATACCACCTTCATTTACCACTTGTCGGCCAATACCAATCTCTATGAAATCTAGGAATACTTGCTATATTCTTGTCATGTGGCTAGAGGCTCCACTATCCACAATCCATATGATATCACCTCCAAATCCTCTGATGCTGACATTGGAATCGAGGGTCACCAAAGAAAATTCCTTTTCGTACTTCGAAGAAAAGTCCTCCATGGCTGCTGTAGCAACTATCTCAGGCCCTTCTAGTTCCTTCTTCTTCTTCTTCCTCTCAGGAAAATGAGAGGAAAGGTGCCCCAACTGGTTACAACAATAGCATCTGACTTTACTCAAGTCCCTTCCAGAACTTCCTTTCTTCTTGCTCTTTGCCGCAAGAGAAACATTCTCATCATCTCTGTCTGTCTTCTGTTCACTGTTCTAAGATCTTTCTCGGATCTCCTCCTGAGTGAAATAATCCCACAGTCTGCTCAAATATGGTAGATTCTCATGTCCCACCACACACTTCACGAAGACTTCCCATTCTTTGGTGAAGCCATTTAAGGCTATCCTCACCAGATCAGAATCTGTAATGAACTCTCCAACAAATGCCATCTCATATTTAACTTGATCCACTTGGGTAAGATAAGAAGAGACACTCTCCTCCTTACCCATCTTGGTATCATGAAACTTATCCTTCAAGGCCATCTTCCAATTCTCGTTCTTCGCCTCAAACAAGTTTTTAAGTGCATCCCACATCTCCTTGGCAGTCTTTTTTTTCATCCAAGTGTGGGATAAGGTGATCCTTCACCCCATCCAGAACAATCCTCTGATATTTGGCTTCCTTGGTCTCATGCAAGTCCAAAGAAACGAGATCTGTTGCGGGAGCTGCTACAACAGAGTTGACATAGTTATAAAACTTGTTCTCCTTGAGAACGACTGACAGTCAGAGATTCCATTGCAAAAAGTTGGAAATTCCATCCAATTGATCCTCATATCTAATGCTTGCAGCCATATTCCCTATCACAACTCAAGGAAAACAATCACACCCTTTTTCCCAAAAATCACATTGTCCACTGTCAGAGACAAAGCTCTGATACCATGTAGATTTTTAATGAAAAAAATCAGCAAATGAAATTTTTGTCATACACTTAACAACCTAGAGATAATTGTCTTCATAAACTTCATAAATGCATAAACCCACATTCAAAAAATTTCATAAGAAGAAATACACATTGCTAAGAAAAATAGCAGCGGAAATAACACAGTGGACAACAACCCATAACACTTAGAAATTTAGGCAAATTCCAGGGAAAACCCCAATGTGGGGAAACCCAACGAGAGAGAGAGAGAGAGAGAGAGAGAGAGAGAGAGAGAGAGAGAGAGAGAGATCTATTATTCATCTTTAGGAAAGTACATATCAGCAACAAAATAACATTTC
>JZKD02S0031524.1:0-26474 GCA_000966675.3 Picea glauca
AGGAATCCCGACCTCTTGTCTTCGCAACTGTCGAAATGCCGAAACCCGAAATGTTCAGCAAAAGAATGGATTCTAGCAAAACTTTTCACCTTTTCCGAGTTTCGGACTTCACGATTTTGCGAGTCCTGATGTAAGGCTTCCAACTCTCTAGCCTCCACAAACCCCAAACTCCGAAACAATATCTTTAACGGGATCAATGGCTACAAGCCTCCCTTCGATCCGACGACCCACGTGATTTCGGACTTTTGGGTACCAGGAGTCCAAGATTCTTGATCCCATAACACTGCCCTCTTGGGTTCCCGAACCCTGAAATGATGAATTGCCCAAATACCACTTCACACTATCTCACGTTTCGCAATTTCGGGGGTTCTCATGTGAAGTGCCCGAATTCCTTTCAACGGGAAGGCCAAAATTCCGATTCCCGAAATGACAAAATGATTTTCTTTTCCCCGAGAGTTCAAAACTCTCGATTCCAAATCACTGTCTCCTCGAGATCTCAGATCCTGAAATGCTGAAATGCCGAAATGCTCCTCCAAAGATATTTCGCGTTTCACAATTTCGGAGCTTCTGATGTGGATCACTCTACTCCTTATCAACAGGAATGTCGAAATTCCAATTCCTGAAATTCCAAAATTCGTCCTAGACTATTATTTTCGTGATTCGGGAGTTAGAGTGACCAAGGGTTTTTAATTACACTCTGGACTCACAAATTTTGAATTCCTGAAATAATCTGACGCTCCAGTAGATCACGATCAACGGTCCACATTGACTCCTATTACCAGAGTGATGGATTCGTCTCTCCTTATCCACCTTGTAACTTCTCTAGGTCTTACGGTTTTCGTGATTTCGGGAGTTCTCCTCAGATAATTACGACCATTCAATTTCCTTCTCAAGAACCTCTATCTCAAAATCGACTCTGCGACCCTTCTCTGGGACATGACTTCTGCACAACAACTTGATCTTCCTGCTTTCTCTTGAATGATTCAAAGGCCCTAACCCTTTTGAGATTTCTCTGGTAAATTCAAATCACAAAAGAACTGTTGTGCGCACTCCTTGCGACAATCTGTTAAATACTTCTGGGTATTTGGTCTCTTCGACTCCATGCTGCCTCGACAATAGTAGTCCTTCAATCCTTCCCTTAACTGATAATTCCTAAGGAATACAACAACCTGCGCACTCCTTGCATGGCTTCTGTGCTTCACTTGCACTTCTGCTGAAACGAGAACAACGATATCCCTCCTGATCTTTCAGAGATAAACTCTGAACCTGGTCAACGCACACCTTGCGGATGCTTTCACTGCACGCCTTGCAGGAAATTCTCACTCAGGATTAGAAACAATTGAAACTCATTTCCTCTCTCTCTCAGACTTCAAACATCCAACATGAAATCATACATACACACAATATTAAAGAGAATGCACCATAGAAAGAGAATAAACAACCATGAGCATACCATTCACCATGTATACACAAAAAACATCACAACACCATGAAATCTGTCTCAAAGCTTCTTATATTAATTCAAATCTCTTGTACATGGGGTTCTTCTCTACAACTCTCTGCTATAGCTCCCCTCTTCTCTATGCTAATGTGATTAATTGATCTAATTCTGATTGATACAATGATACAAAGATGAGGGTGTCTATAGTCGTTTTCCCTCCTGTTCTTCTAAACTGTGTAATCTCTAATTCAAACCTACCTACTTTCATTAACTATACATAAATGCCTCTACCTCCTACATATGAGAGAGAATTGCTCATAACCTGTTTACAATACGCAAGTACGCTTCCCTTTAACCATTACATTAATGCTTCAAAAACATTTCCAAAACATGTAAAATGTATGTTGCACTTTCCAGCTGTCTTCTGCCTTCATGCTCGCTTGGTTGGTTGCTTGCGATGCTCCTGCATCATACTCCCTTGCTTGAAAATTTTCATGAACTCNTTCGAGCACCGAGCCATTCCCATTTCAAAGCCTAAAATGAAGCGTCACGTCTCCCACCCTTTGCAATTTTTCTACTCAAAACGCTATAAGTTTAACGATAAATCATGTGTCTCCCGTCCATTTATTTAAGCAATTTCCTTAACCCTGAGCTTCTGCAGAACAATATTTGTTGTATCAACATTTATTGTTCTGCATCATCATCCTCCGGCATTGAAGGGAGTAAAATTATTATGAGAGCAGAGCGTAGTTGCAGAGACGTTTGGAAATTAGTTAAATGGACCAAAAGCATGAGAATGCAGTGGTAAGCGCAGGGTCAAATGATAAAACCTCAGATTCTGGGAATGATGGAAGGCGGTTAAAGAGGAAGAGAGACAGTTCGCCCGGGCCCGGTCTGCAAACGCCTTCACAGAAGAACAGAGGAGATTCAGGTGATCTGTTGCCTCCCATGTCTCCCTCGCAACAGGGTAAGTATACGCTCGTCATCGACATGGATGGAACCATTTTAGCAGAACTCGATCAACGTCCCGAAATCCCCATAGACTTCGCCGTGGAGCAGATCTCCACAGGGAAGCGCACCTTCATTTTGAAGCGTCCGGGCCTCGAAGAATTTCTCCAGCAAGTCGCCGAACTGTTCGAGATAGTCGTGTTCACAGAGAGCTGTAAGCGAAGAGCAGATGTGCTGTTAAACATGCTGGAAAACCGCGGCTGCATCGCCCACCGGCTATACAGAGAATCATGCACGGAGGTCTTTGGAAAACTGGCCAAAGATCTGTCTCTGCTGGGAAGGGACCTGAATAAGATCATAATAATGGACGATTGCCCTTACACTTACGTCCTTCAGCCCCGTAACGCTCTTCCGGTGCGATGGTATTACGGGAACCCTAATGACCGGGAGCTTCAAAAGGTTTCCGACGGCCTGAGAAAACTTGGTCGCGGCCGGAGAGACATTCGATTCATCGTGGATACCATCGAGCACCCCTCTATGACTACGATTATTGGGCACTCGCAGTTGCTGCAACCTTCCGGTCGCCACACGCTCGTTCTTGACATGGACGGAACCATTTTAGTGGAGCGGCGCGAGAAGTTGCCCGAAAATGAAGGGTCGGACTATTTTAAGACCCTGGAGATATCGGACGACGGTAAAAAAACGAAGCTGTACATTTACAAGAGGCCCGGCTTGGATCGCTTTTTAAAGGAGATGGCGGAGCTGTTCGAGATCGTGGTGTTCACCGCGAGCAGTAAAAGCAGAGCCGACTACTTCCTGGACGAGATCGACACGCATAAGTTCATCAGCTCCAGGCTTTACAGAGATTCATGCTACTCTGAGATTCAACTGAAGTTTGTTAAAGACCTGTTTCAGCTGGGAAGGGATCTGAAGAGAGTAATTATCGTTGATGACACCCCCATTTCCTACGAGTTTCAACAGACCAATGCCATCCCCATCATACCTTTCCAGGGTTTCAAGACCGACACAGCGCTCCAAGAGCTCACCCCTTTCTTACGCATACTCGCTCAAAAGGACGACGTTCGCCCATTGCTTTACCAAAAATTCGACGTTCAGATTCGCCTCCTCGATAATATTTGACTTCTCAAATCGAAGTTCATGCAAATCCTTTAAAATTAACAAATGCGCAACACCTGGAATCTAACACCCTCCTGAAATATTTTATTTATTTAAATCTTTCATAAATTTAGTTAAATCATCTCCGTATCTCTACGTTTAGACTACTGCTTAAAATATTATCACCAGTTTAAATAATGTACAATATATCCCAATAAAAGGACATTGAATACAAATTTTATAGAAATGAAGAATGACATTAGGTTGTGAAACAATATAGTTAGCCGTAAAGGGACATTGAATTCAAATTTTATATAGAGAAAAAAAAATAAAATTACATTTAAGGTATTTTAGGGTGTAAGATAATATAATTAGAGTTAAAAGATATTGGATGCAAATTTTAGAGACATGAGAAAGAACCATTTATTTAAAATATTTTATATGGTTAAACAATATAGTTAAATTGATATTTTTGAAAAAAAAATATATAAGAAAGTAGAGTGAAATTAAACTTATGTGTTGTTTGTAAATTTTTATATAATATTAATATTTTTTATTTGTTTTTATTTTTTTATTATTAAAAATAAGTAAATTTAATTTTAAATGTATTTAATCATACTATATGTGCCTCGTGAACTTCTCTTTAGGTGGTGAAAAACACCCAACATTCCTAGTCACCTTGTGGCATCGATGTCTTTCATTTACCAGCAAAGCCAAATTGACTTACTTAGCTTGGGCTACACCTTCATCTTATTTCGTTCCTTAAGTTATGATTGTGTTTGTCTTATACTTAGCTTCAATAGTAAAGAGGAACCATTCATACACAAGTGCAAACGAAACATACATGTGGACGATCAAATCGGCCTCATACCCATTGCTTCTTTACACAAAATAGAACAACAATGTGTCAATCCAAACACTTGTGCCACACAAAGAAAGATTGTACAAAGGATCTTTCGCTCTGTTGCAAAAAACCTATGTGAAAACATTACAACTCGTCTTTGGTGAGTTTCCTGTGTGTGCCCTTCCTTCATTGCTATAGTCGAATGAAGCTCTCTTCACACTTTGTCTTTGTAATTCCTGTGATTCTGCCTTAGTGTGCCTGTTGCCTTCGGTTCATACTTGTCTTGCCTCATATTGGAGTGACCTCCCTTCACTACCACAGTTTTTTTTTTTTAATAAATCCCTTTAAGAAAGACTTGTCCAACCAACTCTTCATTTCAGCCTCCCCAAGGCAGCTTAAATCAATCAGTTGGGTTGACTTGGCTCCTTGGGGGTAGCTCGCCCTTCCTTCGTGGTCGCTACCTCAGAACTCCCTAACTTGTGATAATGAAGAATGTATCCCACTCCAACCTTACCTCCTCCCAAATGATTTCCTCCCTTGGCTTATATAGGTGTGCGACCTTTCCAACTAATGCATTTGTTCACCATGGAGTGACATGTCCTTTGGTCGTTTGTCCACTTAGCAAAATGGATTGACTTGCCAAAGGGCATGCTCCCCTGCCTAGGCTCACTCTTACTTAGTCGACTCACTCAAGCTTCATTTATAGGTGCCCAAGTCAAGTTCACGCTCTATTTTTTTTCTATCCCTTGGATACGCATCCAATGCACATTTTCCCTTCATTTTTCCAACTCCCCTTAGCACGGCGCGTGCCCAAGGCATCTGAGTTTCCCAACTCAAGTTATTCGTTCGTTCGGTCGGTTGGGTGCCTTCCTTGTCGAAGCATTTAACCGGCACCAACCAACCAAATCATCGTTTTGATGGGATATCCAGCTTCCATGGAGCACCCACCTAGCCCAAAACTTAGGTCAAGCTCCTAACTTAACTTGTGTTGCAAGCGCTCTTGGTGAAGTCATCTTTGGCATGATGTGCGCCCAAAGAACCTGACTTCACCATATAGTAAGTCTATTGACGAACCGAGCGCTCTTCGTTGCCTGACTCGTCGATCTAAGCCTGCAGTGGATGAGCGCGGGTGCTCAAGCCAAATCCTAAGATGTTACAATATGTCACATACACTCAAATCATAGTATGTATTTGTACTACATTAAGTTTTACTTTATTATACAAGAGTAGAAACCAAATCTTTTCCAATGTTGTTGAAGATAATGGAATTGATGTATAGTTATAATTATTTAATAAAATTTATAATTATTAGATTTGTATAAAAATTATATCAATATAAAAATTATTTGTTAGAATGTTTGTTTAAATTGTATTTATTTCTAAATACATGATAGTTATGTGAGTTAATCTCACGTAGATTCTTTCAATTGTCTAGCTAATCTTAGGTGTTTGTTAGGCCTCCTCAATCCCCTAAATTAAGAAGCTCTCGTCATAATTAATCACTTAGAAATTTACATCAATACCTGCCTTACTTGTTTTCTGAGTGGGGTATCTGACGTTCGTGGTGCATCTGATTTGGGCATTGAAGTTTTCACTTGCTGAGAAAATCCTCTACACGTCTTGATGTTGTTGTTGCTCTACACACTATCTATACACTTTCCCATCGGGTTTTCCTTTCAATTCTAGTAAGTGTGACATTTGTGAGTCTTTGTCATATTGGATGTTGTGGATACAATGCAGATTTGGATGTCATCAGATTGCCTCCAAGCCACATGCAAGTTCTCGGTATCAGATTTGAGATTTTCTCCAAGCATCACATGGGTTCCTCCTCTTCATAATTTGACCAGATCGTACCAACAAATTTCTTTGAGGTAATTCCAATGGCAGCATCAATTAATCATCATCGTCTCCTCCATATATAGCTCTTATCTCTCTTCTCTAATGATACGGTGAAATATATGTATTCTTCACGATGAGGGCATAAACTTTATGTTATGTTTGCATGAGAGATTGTCTTTAATTTGTAGTATGGAGCACATCTATTGGTAATTGGATTGCCCCATGGAGATGCCAATTTTATTGGTCTCCTCTCATCGGTGAATGGCAGGCCTTGCAAAGTCATGTTTTGCCTGCGATCATTTCATTTTCTCCACATTTATTATGGGAGAGTTGGTACATTGTTTGTGTACAAAGGTGGAGGCCTATGATTTATTACTTGATTTGTAGGAGGAGTTTGTATTTTTTGGACGCCTTTTAGAAGTTTATTTATTTTGCCAATTTATTGTATTTTAGAGGTTATTGGCCAAGTTTTCACCATACCTTAAGAGAAGTCTTCATTTTCCATTTTGTTTGAGGATTTGTGAAGAGCATTTAGCTCTATATATTTCTAGTGAGTGGTTGCACACCATAATCATTTTCTTAATTGAGATTAATTTTCTCATCATGAACTCAATGAAGAGATCTTGATTTCTCTATTTTGAATGGGTTCCTAACATGGCCTTGTTTTCTGAGACCCATATCTTGGATTGTTGTCCATGATGTCTATTTATGGTACCTCTCATTATATACCTTTGAGTAGTGGATTATGTGTCACTCGTGTAGATAGTTTTAGGAGTGTAACCAGGGATTTGTCTCCATGTACTGCCTTGTTTAGCAGTCTCTTGGATCTCACCACTTTAGAGTGTTTATTTCTTAGGTTGTTTGCATATTTTCCACCTTTAGCTCGTACTCCATACTTTAGTCATCAACTGTTACATCCATTGCCATCATATTTTCCACTCAGTTCAACATTATGGGGGGGTAGTATGAAATGCTTCCTCGAGTGATTTTTTATTCACGATGTTCGATCGAGATCAAGTGTATTCTGGGTGAACCTCATATCGAGCACCATTCCTATTTTGACTCAGTGGCTATAGCAGATAGTGACCCATGAATTCTGGTGAGATGGATTGGCATCCATAAGGACACTCATTTTATGATGTTTTTTTCAACTGTACATGAGAACTTCATTTGACTTTATGTGTCAAGACTCATTTCAGAGGATCATTCTCTTTTCTTGAGAAGTTTGAAATTTGTATTTCTACATGGATCTTTGATGGCGTTGATAGTGTGGGGTTAACTAAACCTCTTTAAAGTTTTTTCCATACTTTTTGTGAGGAGTTTTCATCATCCACAGGTCTCATTTCTCCTTTGATGGTTGATGGTGTTTTCTTTTGTTCGAAACCTTGTTATGGTTCTTCACCAACACCTAATTTTTTAAGCATTTATGTGATGGTTGCTAGTGTTTTCCATTCTCATGCCTCTGCAACCAAACCTCTTTAGCTTCAGAATGAAACCATGTTCTTTGAGGTTACTTGGCCCTCTTCTTCAGATTTTGTTCACACTTCTTGATTGGAACTTTCAACCTCCGTAGGTCTCATGCTCTTTCTTTTCAATGCATCTTTGTGGGATCTTTTTTAGTTTCATCTCCAACGCCATTTTCAACAATGGAATTTTTCTTTGTTTTGGAGAGGATGTTTTTCCTACAGGTTTTTCTCCATTTCTCTAGTTATGAGAGTTTGTGCATGAGTACCTTATCAGGCCTTGTTGTCGAAACCCATATTTGTTCTTCTTTGTTCCTCCCTATGTTTCTTTTATGGGGGTGTGTTAGTATGTTTGTTTAGATTGTATCTATTTCTAAACACATGAAAATTATGCGATTTAATCTCACGTACATTCTTTCAACTGCCTAGCTAATATTAGGTGTTTGTTGGGCCTCCTCAATATTATAAATTGAGGATCTCTCCTTCTAATTAATCAATCACAAATTCATATTAATATATTATTATCTGTTAGTATGAGGATCATTCATGATCTGGGTTGATTCTCGGATCTCCACATTACTTTTTTAAAATTTATCACAACTATTGTAAATAAATTATAATATTTATGTTAAAACATATTAGTATATGATTATAAAATTAATGTTTGTTGGAACAACACTTTTGCTGGATAATTCCATCAATAGTGTAGTTAAAGTTCCACTCAGTCAGTGAAACCAATTAAAGGTGGTCTCGGTTGATTGGTGCATAGGTTGAAAACTAAGAGAGAGAGAGAGAGAGAGAGAGAGAGAGAGAGAGAGATGATTCTATGATTGGCTTATCAATACAAGTTTTTTGATGCATTGATTATTATTTCCATATTTTGAAGTATGCTCACTTGTGCTTCAGTGTTGTAACAACTATCAACACCATCATTTCTTGAAATTAATTGTTCTTCACTTATGAGTGAGTACAAGTCATAGAATGCATGTTTTGTTGAACCCATCAACTACCACAAATAGATAGTGATGTCCCTTCCTTGTTATTGGTAAAACTCCCACAAAATCCATGGAAATACTTTCCCATGGTCAATTGGGTACATGTAATGGATGGTATAGACCTTGCTTCTTTTTACTGGGCTTGTTGGTACAACAAAGTATACATTCTCTAATATATTGTGCTACATATTCTTGCATTTTGGGAAAGTACACATACCTTTGTAAGTTGGTAATTGTCTTCCCAACACCAAAATTTCCTCTAACCTTGGAGGTGTGAGCCTCTCTGATAAGTTTCAATCATTCACCTTTAGGGACAAAGTTCTTGTCGAACTTGTAGACTAAACCATTATGGAAATGATAGTCATGCTTGTTTCCACCTTCCTCTATATGAATTTGGCCCTGTAACTATTGAAACACCTCCTTGAATTCATTGTCTTCTGTGTATGCCTCTTTGTATGCATCATGGGTAAAAGGATCCATGTGTATCAAAGTTCCCAAAGTTGTAATCTTGGATGTGAGTGTCCATGAAATCATCTCTTCCAACTTGTTTTTTCTACCCTTCTTATGAAATTGTTGTAAGAACCCCATTCATTTGTAGTGCTTTTTTTGTTGTAACTTACTTTGGGCCTACAAATACTTGTGTGGTTGGTGATGTGTGTGGATGATGGTCTCCTTTCCCATCAGATAGTGCTTCCAGTTTTTGATAGTTTTTACCAAGGTATAGAGCTCCTTGTCGTAGTTAGGTTAGTTGAGGATTGCCCCATGAAATACTTCAAAATGATAGTAGACAGACCTTCCTCCTTGCATGAAGACTACTCCCATGGAATACCCACTTGCATTTGTCTCCATTTTGAAGGGTTTCTGGAAGTTTGGTAGCACGAGAAATGGTGCTTAACTGATCTTTCTTTTTAGGTAATCAAAGGACTTTTGTTGATTCTTCCCCCACTGGAAACTCTTACTTCCCATTGTTATTGCATGGAGTGGTGAAACTACTGGTGAAAACAAATATATGAACTTCCATAAGTATTGTGTTGCCCCAAAAAATTTGCAAACTGTGTGCAATTTATAGGAATTGGCCATTTCATGATGGCCTCCATCTTGACGAAATCTATATTGAGCTCACCTCCACTGATCGCATACCCTAGGTACACTAAACACTGATAAGAAAACTCACATTTCTTGATACTGGCCAGCAGTTGGTGCTTCTTTAGGGTCTCTAACACCTGCATAAGATGTGAGATGTGATCCTCCCAGGTAGCACTATAAACCAATATATCATCCAAATAGACAATAACAAATGAATCTAGATAAGGGCGTAAAAAATTAGTCATTAGTCTCATAAATGTAGTTGGTTTGTTGCATAAAATGAATGGCATTACCAACCACTCATACAAACCTTTCCTTTTATTGAAGGAAATATTCTAGGTATATTTTTATTTGACTCGTACCTAGTGATATATTGATTTTAAATCTAGCTTAATGGAGTACTTGGCATGATGAAACTAGTTGAATAGATCATTGATCTTGGGCAGAGGATACTAATTCTTCAGTGTAATCTTGTTCAATGCCCTGTAATCAATACACATTCTCCAAGTACCATCCTTCTTGGGCACAATTATGATGAGTGTCCCATAAGTTGAGGTACTTGGTCTATTCACATATTGCTCCAACAACTGTTGCAACTACTTCTTTACTTCATTTTCTTCTAGAATGGACTATCTATACAACCCAATATTTGGCAAGGGGGAGTATGAAAATAATTGGATTTCAAGCTCCACTTCCTTCTTAGGTGGTAGCACTTTAGTCTCCTGGAAAACTCCCTTGTATGCCTTTAGTAACTCCTTCAATTCATCTTTCTTCTCCTTAGTACACCCTTCCATGTATGTATTTACTTTTAAGAAATCTTCACTAAATTGTTTTTTCCTTAGGAAAAGTAAAACATTTTTCTTGCTAGAACTAATCAATTTCTTAGCTTGATTGGAACTTATTGGTGAAATTTTTTATTGTCCTTTGTGCACGTTGATTATGAAGTATTTATCGTCCTTGATGAGGAGGTACAATTTGACTCTGCACATGAAGATAGCATCCCCCATATACATGTAGGGGCTTCCAAACACAACTCTGCATACATCTAGTGGTACCACATCCAATTCCACTTCATCTATAAAATCAACACTTATAGAAAATTTAATCTTACATTGTTTTATTACCTTGATCTATGCATCCTTGTTTACCCAACCCAATGGATAGAGGCTAGGATGATCATGAACCTCTATTCCAAGCTTGTTGACCATAGTCGTTTCTATGAGATTAACCTATGAACCAAAGTCGAATAGAGCATCTATCTTGGTCTTCTTGACTTGAATTTTGATGTGGAAGAGTTTAGTCATCTCCTTCTCTTCCTAGTGATGAAGGATACCTAGATCCACCTCCTTTTTCATATATGTGCAAACAATATTGTCATCCACATCACTGCTAATTTCAAACTAATTTCTTGAATCTATGGCTAGAAGGTTATTTTTCTTTATGTCCCTCTTGCGGTTCTTTGGGTTTAGCTCTAGATGTAGTTTCCAACACTTTTCCTCAATGTGGCCATCAATGTTGCAATGATTGCAATGGTTGTCGGTATCTTTGCACAGATGCATAGTGGTTTTTGTCTTCTTATATTTGTCCCCTTTCCACTTCTTCTTCCTCTACTTGGAAGCTTCCTGGTGCTCTTTCTACTTAGAAATTCTTGGTTTCCATTTCTTGTGGCCTATGTTTTCTAGATATTTCTCTTGTACACATGCCTCATCCACTATACTTGGATTAAAGAGCATCACCTACTTTCATAGATCACTGTGTAAATCCCCTATATATTTGAGGAGTACATATGGGTTCTTGGGAGAGATACCCAACATGATTTTCATCTTTTTGAACTTAGTGGTGTACTCCTATAGACTCTTCCCCTGCCTCTTCTTAAAGTAGTGCCACCAAATCCATCAATCCTCTACATACCTGATAGGGTAGAGTTGGGACTTGGTGAGGGTTTTGAAGTCCCCCCACCTAGTTACTAGTGGATCACCCTCCAACCTAAGTGTTTTTTTATGGATTTCCCACTAGGTTAAAGCATGGCCCTCTAACTTCAATCTGAAAAGTGGAATATTTTTCTCTTCATATATATGGTGAATGCTAAAATAAACCACTAGTCATTGCAACCAATGATTCGGTTTTAATGCGTCGATCTCATCTTGGTATGGATTTATGTCCATTTTAGTCAAATTATATGTATAATTTATGGACATTAATTCATCAATCCGGGAATCCTTAAACTTAAAGATGCAATCAAAATATATGCAGGATCAAAGCCTATCATATCCTATCTAAAAAGCATTTAGAATTTAAATCTAGGAGATATGTGCTAATTGGGGTGTCAACAAAGATCCCCTTCACTATAGGCTGCAATCTTTCACAATGAATTAACAAAGTGTTCATGTAACCTCGAAGAGTTGCAATGTGTATCCCTACCCTTCAGTAAGTGATCTCGCTTCTACCAACCAACCAATGTAAATGCAAGAGAGAAAGGAAATCTATTAGCTATGGTGATCACTGGGGTGTCTTTCTGCACTAGGCCAGATAATAGCAAGGCTTATCCAAGGGCACCAATATCAATATTTCACCTACTCTAATGGTCATGAGTTCAAGGGATTCGAAAGATGAATTTCACTCATGAACTATGGCCTTCAGTGAAAGATCTAACCTCTGCAGGGATCCACACAACATAAATTGAAAGCAAGTGAAGACAAATGAAATCAAATGCAGAAATGAAACACACCACACTTCATCCATCATTGAATATTTCTTACTCTATATCCACCATGGTTGTAAATCAAGTTGTGTTCAAATTGAAATTTTCTACAACAATGCTCCATTTGGTATATAGAGAATCCAATGAATGAATATTAAAGAGAGAAATGAAATCAAATGTGAACATAAAACATGCCACACTTGTGTAAAGTAAAATACTACCATGATCCATTTGGAGTGATATCAATTCTCCCAAGAAAAAGATAGTGAACTAAGTTACAACATCATAAACTATATCAAATCATACAACACAATGAAACTATAAAATTACAATCCATGTGGAAGAAATTCTCAAAATGTTTTATTCACTCCATCATAAGTTGGACATATGATCCAAGAGTCCTCCTCTTGGAATGGAGAAGACACTTTTATTTATACATAATTTGCTTTGAGAATAAGATATGCAACTAATAAATTCAAATCGACTTTTCTCTCATGTAGTTACAATCAATTTGCTAATAATTAGAATATATTTATCTCTACAAATCCTCTCACAAATCTCTAAGATATTTAATAACAAATCTTATAAAAAATTCTATGATTCTTCTCTATCAAATATGCTTTGAGTGATTATTCCAAATCCTCCTTAAATATTCAAAGGTTGAGGATGAAATTCGAATTTGAGGCTAAGTGGTAAAATTTGGTATTGTTGGAATCTTCAATTTGACCTGTAATCATCACCAAACTAACCCAATTTTCAAGGTTAAGTGAGAACGTGTTATTTTTCTAATATTTAATCATAAATTCACTTAAAATACCAAAATAAATGCACTGGAAAATAATAAGTCTAATCACTCATATAAACATTAAAATGGTCTTAATGCAAGATTACAAGAAAATGAAAATGACTAAAAGTCAAGGAAAATGATGTGATATAATGGTAAAAAGGATGGCATTTTGGTGACTCAACATCTCCCCCAAACTAAACATGTTGTGTGTCCTCATGCAACATTGCATCCGATTCTCCTAAACTGTGTGATGGGATCTTTTTTCTCTGAAAAGTACTTGAGTGGTAGCTGAGCTACTTGTGGTTGGTTATTGTGTGACACCACAATTTTTGCAAGTGTTGGTTCTTGTGTGAAAACACTTACCTTTGAGTTTGAGTTTCAATTGAGATTATTATGGTTTGTTTTTGTGTGGAAACCACAAGTTTGTGAGTGTTGGTTCTTGTGTGGCAACACCTACTTCTTAAACTTAACCTCTTTTCTATTGCAACAGAGAATCCCCCCCCTTTAGCAAAATTATCATAAACTTGAATTCAATAATGCATTCAAAATGATGACCCAACAATCTATATAAAAGGACATACAATTGACATATAACCCATTTGATCAACATGGAACCCTATCATTATGTATATGAACAAAACATGTATGATAGATTTCCTCCTAAAGACATGCTAGTATGCTAGCCGATGAAGAGGGCTACCAGATTGCGAACTAGTTACAGGATTACTTGTAGCATACTTCCTGTAGTATACTTTTCATTTATTTTCAAACTTTATCAATTGGGTTGGGATGAGTTTTGGTGAGGATGTTACTCTTATCATGATGCTTCAACACACAAAATTTGAGCAAAACCCAGTTCACGGATTTCAAGAGAAATACAAAATGGCTGTAGGTGATGGTGGCTCATTTATCAAAAAATATGGACTAGATTCTCTTGAAATTTTCAGTATTTGTTCATCTTACCTTAGTTCACATTCCCAATAAATTGCGCGTCCAACTGGATTCTCTTGAAATTTTCAGTATTTGTTCTTCTTACCTTAGTGCATCTTCCCACTAAATTGTGCAGTCAACAGATGCTCGGTTTGCAAGATGTGGTCAAATCAATTTCTACCATGTTTCATTTTCCATATCCCATAGCTCCAATGACTGATAGTATCTAATTAAGAAAAAAATTGGATAGCTTGGATGAAATATACGCGAATGGAATTTATTTCTATTACAACTCAATGCAAAATATAAAGAAGGATGTTGTATCACTTCAAGAGAAGAGTTAATTAAAAGTGAGGGTGACAATCCATGAACCAAGACAAGTTGTGAAAGACACCAGACTTCCAACAATATGGTTCATATTCAAAGGAAATATCTCAGACATTATGACCCATGAAATTCCCAAAAGACGAATTAATGATAAGCAGTAGAAGAGAAGACTCATCAAAATGTAAAATGATAGTCCAACAATAAAGCAGCTTATGCTCATTTCTCCTGCAACAATCAGTATAAGTGGGTGCCTACCACATTTTTCCATTGATGATGCACCTACTATATTTATTAACACATGGACTATAGAAACAATGACTGGTGTTGTGTGACCAGAAGAAAAACCGACAACTTTGAAGATTGAACTAGCATAAAATATAACAACACTGATTCCACAAAGTAATAACATTAGTCAACTCCAAAGATAACAACACATGCATATTTTCTTTGGAACAAGTCAAGTGTTCTGGTTTTTGGTAGACTCTTGAATTCCATTACCTTTGTTTCTTCACATGACACATTGCATTCCTTTTGTTTATAAAAAAGCTTACACTCTAGGTCATTAACAAACTGTAATACTTGACCTCCACCACTCTTTGTCAATTAATTTTTCAAATTTATTGAATCCATCAAACACATCCTTGGCACCCTTCAATGCAATGAGATTATTTGTTTCCAATGCAATGGATGGAGCTTCTATTTTATAATATCAGTATATGTTGCCATTGCATCCCTAGAGTTCCCTGAAGCATGTTGTACATATGCAAGTTGAATAGAAATGGGAGCTAGTTCATTCTCTATTTCCTCCTCAATGTATTCCTCTTATATCAAAATCTCTTGGAAAATCCTGTGTACAAGACGAAAAAGATCTTGATCTTATGAAAATTTCACTTTCTCAATTAGAGAACAACCTACATTATATGCCATCACAAATTTGTTGTTTAGGGTAACTTTTATCCTTGTCATTCACGATGAGTCTTTAGTAGACCTTCCACCAGTCTGCACCAGGTCCTAAAGTTGTTGGTCCTAAATTCTGCACCTGACTGTTAAAGGGGAAATCTAGGCCACCTAAAGTTTGTAATGATTGGTTTTTTACAAGTAGGTTTTATTGGTAATCTTAAGGATAGGTTTTCAAAATATGGTAATCTGGTTGGACAAGCCACACAGTATAAAAGTAGGTTCTCCTTTGCTAATGGTATGGGTGTTAAATGACAACTAAGGGTATGAGAAGACAAGCACAGACAATGCCAACAAGTTATGCAATGAATCACTTGTTTTTTGAAAACTAAGACTTAAAATAATATATTGGGACTTAGACAAATATCCAGATGAAAACCATTCAACAAGTTGCAAAATAGTGGATCTTTCATTGAAAAATAGTTGTATAATAGGTTGCATAATCAACAAGAGATAAACTAAAGCAGTAGCCGAAAGAATAAGGAAATGTACATTGCACACATCACAAAATTTTCATTCAAGATAAGAACAAACACATAAATATTTGAGTAAAGAACACAATTGTCATCAACATATATTCACTAGGTAGATCACTTTACAATTAACTGAGCAATCCCAATTCTTTTTTTGCTTCTACTTTCCTTCCAAAAAATCCCAACCCCTAAAACAAACAAAGAATGCATATTTAATAGAGTTGCAGAGGTTATTGTCCATCTGGGACTAAGACCTAACTCTAGATAACCCATTGTAGAAAAAACTATCGATTTAACTAAAACATTGCATGGAGTACAACACGTATACATCAAACTAGACTTAATCAATAGAGTGGTTCTTATCACACACAGAAGACCACTCATTTATTTAATCTAAAATAATTTTGGAATGGATTAACTAAAAATTGCTACTGTCTCTGAGACTGAACTGATGCATGCGTTGGATGAACTATGATTGGCAGGAACACTAAGAGTGAAAGTACAAGGTTTTCTATCGAGTCCTGACATGCCTGCATGATGTTCGATGATTCAGGAGGGTAACTGGATGCATGGGAAGATATTCACTTGATCTTCTCCTTCACTGAATTTTTGGAGCGGTCCGTAACTGAGACTGAGACATAACTCTCTTTCTATAACATAGCCTTGAACGTTAAGTGCACTTCGTTTCGACTCATCAGCTTCCATCTGTACTTTCGAAAAGCTTGCTGGAAAGTTCGTCAGCCCAGTGGTCATGGCAAGAGACATGGAGTCAAGCCTCCAATAGAGGGTGATATGAGTGGATGTGGATTACGTGGAAGCGATAGGTGATATGGAGAGTAGTTGGGGGAAAAGGTGGTGAAAGTTGAGCGATAGCAGGAGTGTGAGTAGAGGTGAGTGGAGGTGACGCGGTGACTTGATGTCATATAAGTATGTGATTGTGGAGGTTGTCGAGGGTGGTTTGGTTTCACATCGCTCCAACCCCCACAAGCTGCCATGTACATTTCCAATAATACCATGGTTTTGATTGCGGGACCACTCAAGAATGTTAATGTTTGGGCATTTTTCGTCCCTACAATGAAGAGTGGTTGTCAATCTTGTTGCAATCTGTGATTTGGGTGTTCCTACTACTTTAGCGCCCCTACTAGAGTTATGTATGTCTGCCATATTAGAATTCCCTTATCTGATTTAGCGATGATGCCAATTTAGATGCATGGTTTGTATAACTCCCAGAGTGATGTGGCAGTCTCTCAGTAATTCGACTGATATCCCTTTCTTACCTGCCACAAAGATCAACGGTTCTTGTTGATTTGAGATCAATGGTCCGCAATTACTTTGGGAGTTCGAGCTTTGGGCCTTTTCAATGCATAGTTATTACAATCCTCCAGAGTGTCATATTCCCAAAGTGAGAGATCTACCTCCACGTGGCCTCTTGATTTAGATGGTTGAGATTTACTTCAGAACTTCGAGTAATTATTTCTCTAGTGTTTCACTCCGAAAACCTCCCAGAGTGCTAAGTATCTAAAGTGAGAGATCTGGCATCATTTGTCCTTGTTGATGGACGGTCCAGATGAAATCCAACCTTCAGGCCTTCGAGATTCCTTTACTCACTCATCTTCTTGTTGTTTCCTCCTGGGGTGACATGGATATGAAATGACGTGGTGCTCTGATGTCATATTATGTCATGGTTGTCGATGTGTCACATAAGGTGAGTGACATGTGTCAATAAAAAATGAGCAGATAACATGCCCAAAGTTGCGTGCACTGAATGACACATGTTTTCTAATGGATGAGATTCACGCATATGAACTGATGAGTGCCAAGTGTCTTCGACACTTCGGTGTTTCGACGTTCAGGAGTTTATGTATGCTTGTGTTTGGAAATCCACAGAGGAAAATCGCTGAAGCGATGTGACGATTTCAACATTCAGGAGTTTTTTTAATAAGATAACTCTGACGTTTTGGCATTGAAGTCGTGGACTGGCCTTTGTAACTCTTGCAATTAAACCTCACGCTAGTTCTGGAATGTTGATTATGTGAGATTCGTTGATCTAATGGCCTTTTAGATCCATGCCATTGAAAATTGAACCTGACTATTTACTTGTATTTCAAGCTCAAAATGGAATGCAAGAATGTTGTGTTTTTGCTCATGGTTGTTCCTTGTGCATACAACATACTTGATCGACCCATTGTAATCTCAATTAATGGGAAAACAAGATGACAAGTAATTCGAACCAAATCACGATATGTGTTTATCTTTCAAGAAAAAAAAAATCTACAGAATGAATCAGTCAAGCAAGACAATAAGGAAACCAAGTCATTAAACAAATGAGAACTGACTTGACCAACTTTAAGAGGAAAGATTTCATGAAGGCATAGGGAAATGAGAGAGAAGAGGCAAGGGTGCAGACCTAGGTTACAACATTGGCTCCAAATAGGGATAACACGTCTCTGCAAGGTGCTAAGAACAGTGGACCAGTGCCTTTGAATTTAATAACCTGCTCCCACCTCCCTTTTCTTACCTTTGTTTTGTCTGCCAGCCATGCATCTCTGAAAATTAATGTTGAAGCTAACCCTTGTGCCTTTTTTGGGTTATGGATACTTTATCTGCACACAACTAACTAATCAAATGCAAAAACAAAATGAAAACATATATGGTATATCAGGGACCTTTCCTCATCCTTAAACAAATTAGTGTTTCATGAAGCACTCATTTACTAGGCCTTCTAAGATCTCTGTATCATCGAGATTGTGCAAGATAAATGTGTTACTTTCTAGAACCTAAACCACCTTAAAAGGGCCAAAACAGAGGTTATCGAACTTATCATGCTTAGACTTATCATCCCTTCTGGCATCCCACCTTAAGACCAGGTCACCTTCTTGAAAGATCTCCTTCTTGGTTTTCTTGTCAAAGGTTGTTTTGATCTTGTTCTGGTATGCTTCGGTCCTCTGATCTAGTGCTTCTCTCTTTTTTTGAACCTCTATAATATGAAATATTCTCCTTTGGATGTCATTTGGCTCCTCAATATCTTCCTGTAATAATTTTAGGACTAGTATACCAAGTTGAGTGGGAAAAACAATGTCTATTCCATAAACAAGTTGAAATGGTGAGTTTTCCAAAGACTTCTTGGTGTTGATTCTATCGGCCCACAAAGCATACTTGAGTTTAGAGTCCCAGGATTTATTGTTTTCAGTCAATAACTTCTTGATAATCCTGATGAGAGTTTTGTTTGATGGATCTGTTAGACCATTCCCCTGAGGGTAATAGGGTGTGCAATGTCTCGAGGAAATTTTATGACTGCCACAAAATTCGATCATGTCTTTGGACTTGAATGCTTGGGCATTGTCTGTTATAAGCTTGTTGGGGCAGTCAAATATGGAAAAAATATTGGTTTCCAGGAAATTCATGATCAGATTTTCAGTGGCATTCTTGGTGGGCACAACCTCGATCCACTTGGTGAAATAGTCAGTGGAAGTGAGAATCCACTTGTGCTTCCCACTAGAGGATGGATTGATCTCTCCTATGAATTCTAACTCCCATTGTTGAAATGGACCACTAGCAGTGATAGGTTTCAGGGGTAGTGATAGTAACTTTTGTTTTCCTGCAAATTTATGACATTCATTGCAGGACCTAACAGTAGTAAATATATCATAGAAAAGGGTGGGCCAGTAGTACCCTTCCCTTAGGATCTTCCGAGTTGTGGCCTTCCAGTGTTGGTGTCCTCCAGATACTCCTCTATGCATTTCTGTTGTGACATTGTCGGCTTCATTTTCATCAAGTCATTTTAATAGGATGCCAGTAGGATCCCTCCAATACAAGCTCTGGTTTGAAATGCAGAATTTGATAGCCTTCAATTTGAGAGACCTGGCCTTTGTTTTATTGACATCTGGTGGACATTCCAAATGCTGCAGAAAATAAATGATGTTTTTATACCAAGGTGAAGAGGAGTAGTTTTCAAATACCTATAAGTTGTCTTGTCCAAGCTCTATGAGGGGTGCATCTAATTGGGTGAAGATTTGATGCAATTATAGCACCTTACAATTTGATTCTGATAACAACTTGGAAATCCTTGTCCTTTGATTAGCTTGGTGGGATTTATGCACAGGTCATACTCCAATAGTTTGACAATTCACTTCCCTATTTTTCCCTCATTGTTTGGCTGGACCAGAATCTCTTCGACACTGTTGCTAGGAACAAAGGTTGTTATGCTAGACTGTAATACATATACCCTGAAGGCCTTAAGCGCTTTGACCAGTGGATAAGCCTACTTTTCTAATATATCATACTTCATCTCAGCATCTTGTAGGACTTTGCTAAAAAAGGTTATGGGTTGTTCATGCCCTTCTCCATCTTTCTGCAGTAGTACAACAACAATGGTTTCCTCGGAAGCGAAGGAGAAGATGAAGAAATATTTAGTATAGTCAGAGATGGCTAATACAAGGGCTTCAACTAAATCTTTCTTGATCCTTTGGAATGTTGATTTTTCCTCTAGATAACATTTTATCACAACATCTTTCTTCAACATTTTAGTGATATGCTTCAGAATTTCAACAAAATTTGTCACAAAACGTCTGAGGAAGTTTATCTTACCAATAAAAGACTGAATATCTTTTTTATTTCTAGGGATCACAATCTCTTGAATAGCACAACCCTCTTTGGATCAATTTTTATACCTCCTTCTGATATGATGTGGCCCAGGAGCTTTCCTTCTGGCATGGAAAAGTGAGACTTCCTAGGATTTAGAGATATTCCATATATCCTTCATTTCTTGAAAACTTGCTCTAGATGTTGCAAATGTTCATCATCGGACTTGGAGAAAATGGTGATGTCATCTAAGTATATAACCATAAATTTGTTTTTTTCCCCCATGAAAGCTATGTCCATGGCCCTCTCAAAAGAGGCCCCTACGTTCATTAGCCCGAAAGGCATCTTGTCATACATGAATGTTCCCCATAGGGTGGTGAATGTTGTTTTTTATTTATCTTCCTCACACACTGCTATTTGGTTATAACTAGAGTATCCATATAACAAGGAAATTTTGTGTGCACCTACCACCCTCTGTAAAATACGATCCATCTTGGGGAGGGGGTAATTTTCCTTTAGAGAACACTTGTTGAGATTTCTGAAACTGACACACAAGAGTATCTTCCCATTTTTCTTCCTTACAGGTACTAAGTTGGCTACCTAGTTTGAGTACCTCAATGGTACAATAACATTGGCATCCAACATTCTTTTCATCTCTTTCTCAATTATGGACATTAACATGGGATTGAATTGCATAATATTCTGTCTGAATGGCTTGGAGACAACCTTCATAGGGATATTGTGTTGGATGATGTCAATGTCAAATGTCTTTAAATATTCATAGGACCATGCAAAAATATCAGCAAACTTTTTTATAAGACTGACATACCTGTCCTTTTGTTATGCAGCTATTACTTTGGACAACTTGATCATCTTGGGATTCTCAGTGGTCCCAATATTGCAATATGTTATCTCTTCTTCATGATTCTTCACAATAGCTCCTCTGTAGAGATCATTATTGTCAAACAACCTTTCCAATGGCACTAGTCCTCTTGGAATATGATTGGTTTTCAACTCCACAATATCATGACCAGCTACTATTTTCAACAGATGAGATGTTTGTTGATATTCTAATTCCTCATTTTTACCTTCTTGGCTTTCTTGATCAATTGAGATATTGGAGAATTCATCAATGGTATGTAGAAATCTCTGCAACTCTAGATCATCAATAAACACTTTCCTATGCTTTATGTTGTCTGGTATGGTTGTTCTATGCCTGATTTCCACTTGATATTTAATATTTGGGCCAATGGGAGGCCTGAAAGTGTTGGCAGCAAAGGCCGGAGAATCTTCCCTCTGATTCTACTCTCTGTGAATGAAGGAAATGTTAAATGCTAAAAATAAATTATCAATCAGATCCCATACCTCGTTTATGTATTGCTTGAGCCTCTATTGTTTAGCTTGATAGATATTCCTCACTTGATTGATGATCAACTCAGAATCACCAAAAACTGCTAGATAGTCAATGTCCATGTCTTTGGCAGCCCTCAATCCCAGCACTAGAGCTTCATATTCAACGATATTATTAGTAGTTTCAAACTCCAACTTATAAGAGAGTGTGATTACCTCTTCTGAAGGGGAAATAAGAAGTATACCTGCACCTGATCCTTCCTTAGGTGAAGATCCATTGAAATACATTTTCCATACTATGTTTGACTGACCTGTCAATGGATGATCTTTGGGTTGGCTAACTGGAATTTCAAGTTCATCATCATTTAAATGAAAAACAGATGAACCAATCTCATCCTCAACAACATAAATGGGGTGATTGCTTGGGTTATGATGATCAATGACAATGTAGGCTAACCTTACCTCTTTGTATAGCCTCCTATGTTCTCCTCCAAACACAGGGATGGTGGCATAAGTGAGGTCCATCTGTAAGGATCCTCCAACCTTCTTAGCCCAAGTTATGGATAAGAGAATACCAAATTTTGGGGGAATGTCATCCACAACAATATCCATCGCTACACTCTTCATTGGTAATTGTGCCAAAGAAACCACCATGTCCTTTATTTTAATTTCTTATAATCAAAGGAGTACAATTCTTGGTAAGGTTTGGTGATCTCTAGACCTAGTTCTTCCATAACAACTTTGGGCATAACATTGTGTGAATATCCTGAGTCCATAAGACAGTTATGCAAGATCTTATCATGGACATTTAAATATATATAGAATGGTGGAGGAGAATCAAATTCATCCTCAATGTGTGGACCCACAGTAATGGTTGGTTTCTCATCCTACCGACTAATTACATTAGAAGATACAATAGAAGGAGTTGGTTGCAGAACTTTCATGATGTATTTTTTGAAAGGTTCATTCTTCATCAGTTATGTCAAAGGAACAAGGATCTAGATCTTGATCAACTCATGCTCTAGGTTGAAAGAGGTTGGTGGCCTATCAGCTTCCTTTATTTCATGGGCTACATGTTTAGATGAGGGAGGATGTTGATTTTTAGATGGCATACCTTTACTTCGATTGGGAGGAACTTCAACTTGTTTGTTATGATCAAAAGTAGTGGCTTTGGGAGCCCCTGGTCTTGTCCTCAAATCATATTTTTTCTGGGGTTTTCCTTGAATAACTCCCTCTTCCCCTATCTGACTATCAAATTGATTTGGAAATTGTGCTACCTCATATTCTTGTTGTTTTAAGTGACTGGTATAATAATTTGTTTCATTGAAAAGCACAACAATATCGTCCATTGCATCATTGTCTACATCTATCTCCTCAATTTGATTGTTTTGGAAAGGAGGCACTACCCTTTGATCATCAACATTCCTCCTTTCTCTCTGCATTACTTGAGGGGGATCATTAGGCCTTCTAAACTGGTTTGGATTTCTATTTCCAACCCTTTGAAAAGCCCTATTTGGTTGTTTAGATTCCCATTTTAGCTTAGTTATTTTAGATGTCGGGTCCTTCAAATTTTTGGTCATTTCATCAAGTTTGGGATCAAAGGTGGTTGAGTTAGAGGAGGCAGGGGAATCCTCTCTCTGTTTCTTCTTGTCTTTATCAAATCTAGTCTTTAACATGTCTGATGCCAAGATATTGGACTCAACCTCAATGGTTTCTTCCTACATGAACAACAAGGTGGTAGATCTTCTTTCCCTCAATAGAAGGGAAAAAAATCTACATCAAATTAATTGGCATAAGTGATCTTGGTAGATGCTTTAGTCGGTTTGATCTCATCTGGGATTCTACCATACATCTTATTGAATCTCTTGGTGAAGTCTGAAATAGATTCACCATTCTTTCTCTTTAGGGCCCCAAACTCGGTGATGTAGTAGAGATAATATCTCCTATCTCCCCATTGTTTTATGAAAGTTTCATCCTACGCCTCAATATATGCAATGGAGGTTGGAGGAAGACCCCTGAACAATTTTCTTACTTCCCCATCTAGACTCTGCACAAACAACCTCATTCACACATCTGCATATTCAATGTTAAAGTTGTACGCAAAGCTGTAGAAGGCTACCAGATGTTTATCAGAAGTTACATCACCTTCCCCATTATATATTAGTAAATATTTCATGTAATATGTGGCTGGGAGGGCATGTAAGCCTACATGCAGAACAAGGGGTGCATATCTAGAAGCAATTATGACATCCATCATGTTAGCATCCATGGCTTGGGCCATGGGAATCTGAGGATTTATGGGTGTTGGCAAATATTTAACAGACAGCGAATGCTTGTCATTGATGGCAAGTACAACAATGAAGGTGGGAATTATGAGAAGACGCTGCAGAGAAGATTCGATTAAGCCCAGAAGCGATGGCAAGATCAAAGTAAGTGGAACAAATTAAGCTCGGGAGGAGAAGCAACATTTCTAATTGTTGGATCTCATTTACAATTCTCGATGACCGTCAGATCAAGTGTTGATCCAGACTGTTGATCCGAGACTCCATTTTAGAGTTTCGCGACTCGCGACATAGAGAGGCAAGAAACATAACTATCAAAATCACGATATCTGAAATCGTGATTAAATCACAGCCGTCAGATCAAATTTTTGTTCTAGACCGTTAATCCAGCTTCATCTCGAATTTTCGCGACTCACGACATGGAGAGGCAAGAAACATAACTATCAAACTCGCAAGATGTGAAATCGCGATTTAATCGCAACCGTCAGATCAAAGTTGTGTTCTAGACCGTTGATCTAGCTTCATCTTGGAGTTTTGCGACTCGCGACATGGAGAGGCAAGAAACATAACTATCAAACTCGCGAGATGTGAAATCGCGATTTAATCGCAGTCGTCAGATCAAATTTTTGTTCTGGACCGTTGATCCAGCTTCATCTCGGAGTTTTGCAACTTGCGACATGGAGAGGCAAGAAACATAACTATCAAACTCACGAGATGCGAAATCGTGATTTAATCACAGCCATCAGATCAAGGTGTGATCTAAACCGTTGATCCAGCTCCATCTCGGAGCTTCGCCTATCGCGACTTGGAGAGGTAAGAAACATAACCACCGAACTCACGAGATGTGAAATTGAGATATGATCTGAGCCATTGAATTAAGATCAGATCTGGACCATCGAATGATAGGACAAGTCGTTGACTTGGAGTCAATGGAGCCTGGTGTGGAAACTCATGAGATGTGAGATCGCGATAAGATCTGGACTGTCGGATCTATGGCGATTTCAACCGTCGATCAGAGTCAATGAAGTTTATAAACTTGTGAAATATAAAGCGCCTTTTTGGCCTATGGTCACCGTCGGTGGTCACGAGAAGGGAAGGAGTCAGTTCATATAAGCTCCATTTCGGGGTTTTAGGGATCACGACTTGGAGAGTCGAGATGCCTCATCTCCAGACTCACGAAATGTGAATTCGTGAAAAGCACTTTTTGAATAAGCACTTGGTCATGGCCTTGGTCATATAGAGGAAGGACCTAGTGTAGATAAGCTCCGCCTTGGAATTTCGGGGATCGTGTCTGGGAGTGTCAAGACACGGGATCATACGAATGTTGAAATACCAAAAAGGTGAAATATTTCTATAACCAGGGGTCACCGCCTATGGTCACGTAGAAGAGGGAGCTAGATAAGCCAAGCTCCTTTTTGGAGCTCGCAACATGAAGAGTCAAGATGTCTCATCATAGAATCTTCGAATTGTGAAAGTGCGAAATGCATAAATCATAGGTAATCCAACGGTGCATATGAAACTGAAGGAGATTGGAGGGCTACTGTTGCATGTCACAGTGTAACTGCCCGAATCACTGATGGTATCTGCCAGAGGACTCAAAGACACTTCGAGGTGATTGACAGAGGAGATGAAGAGTCTCTGGGAATCTTCAAGAGGGATGAAGTTTCTCATGGAGGCGATCGATAGTTGGATGAGAATTGAAGCTTGTAACTAGAACAGAGAAGGTGAGCTCATCTGTCACAGAGAAGACAAAGAGTCTCAACTGCCAGAGATGCTGAGGAATCTTAGCATAACATACAGTAATACTGAACGAGTGGGAAAACGGCCTGAGAATCTGAAGAGTCACGATGATGATCAGACAGAGAACTCGAGTTGTGGAGGATATCAGCGCGGTATGAGTATGCAGATATTTTGCGTGCATTGCATGCACAAGGTGCACAAAAGCTATAAATACACAGTACAGAGAAAAGATGTGGTTGTTGTTGTTGCTGGGATTGTTGTGGATGTTGTTGAAGGTGATTCATGCATGAAGAAGGATCAGAGGGAAACAACTGAAAAGAACAGAAGAAGAACTGTGTAGTGAATGGACATGGGGCATAGAGCATAAAAGCAGAAGAACATAATGGGCAACGGATGCATGTTGGAAGACAACAAGGAAGTCTGAGTAGAAAAAATTTGCAGAACAGTGATGAGACTGGTAAGCTGTTATTGAACACTATATCACTGTAATAGGATTCATTATTTCATATTTATAATCCAGGGAGGTTGGGAGGTGCTAGGGAGGACTGGTGTCCTCAGAGGTTCAAGTGGGGGCTTGAACACAGGGAGTTGGTGCTTCCTTCTAGTTGGTGCTA